>JAOWBR010181030.1:0-10706 GCA_028571145.1 Dionaea muscipula
TGATGCATGTGTTGTAACGTATATATTTAGTTTGCAGATTAAGAAAAGTTTGAATTATTCTTAAGGTTCAAACTAAGTAGTGAATTATGCAAGCGGTGAATTATGCATCCGAACACTTTGTGTAAGAACATTTGACCGATGAAAGCTTTCATAAGACATAGATTTAACACATTAGGTTTGAACAATTATTTAGACATATATAGATTTTTACCTTTTTCAAGTAAGTTTTGTAAAAGCCACATATTGACTGAAAAACGGAAGCTGACATAATGTATGTGACTAATCAACGGTCACAGACTGGCACTATGTACGACCTACAGACTAGGTTATGTTTCGGTTCTGCCTCTTTGCAGAAAATTAGTCATTCTGATTTTGGATTGCTGAAAGCACATTTAACTTCTCTTTTGCAGATCATCTTGCTTCTTGGGACTTGAACATCACATCATGTTGACCACCTTGCACGAAAATGGGCAGACTAAGAATCCTTGGCAAAAAGCATACTTGGTGATTATCATCGTATTTCGGACCTGAAGTTGGAAGCCGATGGCAATTCCTATTCAATACATTCTATCCAAAGAAGAAGAAGATAAACGTGAATATTTCTGAAGCTTAAGCATATTGTAAATCCTCCATTACTGTGCATACACTGAGCTCTTAAGGGTTAAGATTTGTGTGAGCAAGTGAGTGAGCTCAAGAACTAGTATCATGATTCATGAAGAGGATAAATCTAAGAAAAAATTACTCATGTACCACCCTTTAGACCTAGGGTTTCTGAGGGGTGGCCGCCGCTGGCCATGGCACCGGCTAAGGCGGTCGTACGTGGGCACTGGCTAGGTGGAAGGGCCGGTCAGGAAGCGCTCTGACCGGTGGTGATGGCGGCGATCGCGAAGGGAGGAAGGTGTGTGGGTCCAATGAGTCGGGTTGAGAGGCAGTTCAAGGTTTCTAGAGAATTGCTGGAGTAGGACGTGGAGGCGAGAGGTTTGGGGCATCCTTGCAGTGGTCGGTGTCGAGGAGGGGCGTGGTGTTGCCAATTTTGAAATTGATTTTGGAATTGTGCGTGAAGGGTTGTCATGTGGAGGGAGGATAGATGGGTGATGTCGGGGATTTATGAGTCCTTTAAGCGAATGCAAATCCAGCGGGGTTTACGGTGCTTGGGGCGGACCTTGAGCGTAGTCGATCGTGTTTGGCAGAGCAGACGATCCAAGATGGGGGAGGAGCTTAGGAGCTGAGGGTGGGGGAGGAGTGTCCTAGAGGTGCTGGGTGGCTGGAATGTCAGCGGTGGCTGCCGGTGGTGGTGGCCAAGGGGCTATGGTTAAGGGTGTGCGGGGGTGAGATGTAGTGGGGCTGGGGCTGGTTTAGAGATGGGGTGGCCGGAGTTAGGATGTGGTGGGGTTGTGGGAGCCCAGGGACGAGTACCAAATTTTCGATCCTTTGCCTCAATTGCTGGCTCGGATAGGTGGTCCAATGTTAAGCTTCATTTTGTTCCCCCAAGCTCGATGGATGGTGGGGTTTGTGTCGAGATGGAGGAGGCCCGTAGCGATAAGGAGGAGTGGGGTTTGTGCCTAGTTGGCCACTTCAGTCCTTGGTGCCGTTTGGGTTGGTGAGATCCATGGTGATGAACATGTAGAGATCGAAGGGTCTGGTGGATGTGATAAGTATGGATAATAAATTCTTTCTCTTTCGGTTCTCAAGTATGGAGGACAGGGATGAAGTTCTAGAGCGGGAACCTTGGTTTGTGGAGATGGGAACGAATGATGTCTCTTACTAAAAAGGCATTATCCAAAGTTTTTGTATGAGCAAGTTTCTACAATATCCCGCCGAAGTCTTAGACTCCAGACGGATTGAGTAGAATAGTGAGTTTTGTGGGTTGTCCTCTCCACATTGATACGTACACAACCACTAGGGCTAGACTTTCATTTGCTAGAATATGCATTGAGGTGGACGCGACTTTGCCCCGTCGTCGGGAGATGACTGTATGGCACAGAGCTAGTGTCAATGTGGTGCAGGTGAAGTTTGACTGTGAGGAATAATGGGAAAGCTTAATCTTGTTCAATTACTCAAAGAGATATATATAGTAAAAGGTGAAATATCCAAAATACCTTTTATCTAAAATACTCTTATCTCACAACTCCCCCTTAAGTTGAAGCATACATATCGATCATCCCAACTTGTTATATATGTAATCAACTCGGTTTCCCAAAAGTGATTTAATAAGGATATCACCAAGTTGTTCATTAGTTTTCACATGCTTGATCCGCCCATGAAAGACTGGATTGAATACAATATGAATGACAGATTGGCTATCGTAGCATAACTGAGCGGGCCGAGTGACTGGATATCTCAACTCATCCAGTAACTGTCGAAGAAAGGTTACATCACTAGTCCAATGTGCAAGTGCATGATGATACTCTGACTTGGCACTAGAACAGACAACCACTGACTGTTTCTTACTCTTCCACGAAACTAAGTTTCCACCAACAAAAACGCAATAACTAGTAGTGGTAGTAGATCTTCAGTAAACGGTGAATTTGCCCAATCTGCATCCAAAAACCCCTCTATACGACGATGTCCATGATTACTATACAAGTCACGAATGGGGTGTCCCTTGATGTACTTAAAAATATGCAATACTGCTTCCAATGGGGAGTGCCAGACATAAAGACATAAACTGACTCACATCGCTCACGGAGAACGCAATATCAGGACGGGTAATGGTGAGATAATTCAACTTCCTCACAAACCGTCTGTATCTCTCGAGATCATCAAACACTGTACCTTCTTCAGGTGCAAGCTTCACCCTAGGAAGTATGGGAGTGATATTGGGTTTTGCACTCATCATGTCAGCATCTCGAAGCAGATTAAGCACATACTTGCGCTAAGATAGAAAGATCCCACGCTTGCAACTAGCCACCTCAACTACTAGAAAGTACTTCAAAAGTCCAAGATCCTTTGTTTGAAAATGGCTCTGAAGGAATCCCTTTAGGAAGACTACTAAATAACAATGATATCATCCACATAGACCACTAAGAAGATAGAGCCAGCACTGGAATGTCTGTAGAAGACTGAGTGATCATTTGCCGACCTCTGCATGCCAACTCCAAGACCACAGAGCTTAATCTCCCAGGGTTTGTGAGATTACTTCAAGCCATATAAAGACTTCTTCAACCAACCAATATATCCAGACTCCCCCCTGAGCAACAAGCCCGGGAGGTTACTCCAAATAGACCTCCTCCTGCAAAGCACCATGGAGAAAAACATTCTTGACGTCAAGCTGATGCAACGGCCAAGAATAAGAGGTTGCCAACGAAAGTAGAAGTTGAACAAAGGCCATCTTGGCAACCGGAGAAAACGTGTAAGTATAGTCAACACCGTAAACTTATGCATACCCTTTGACCACCAAATGGGCCTTAAGACAGGCCACAGATCCATAAAGATGGACCTTGACCGCATATACCCACTTACAGACAATAGTTGTCTTGCCCGTAGATAAAGTAACTAGATCCCACGTCTGATTGGCCTCAAGGCCTCCATCTCCTCAACCACAGCCTGCTTCCATCCAGATGAAGAAAAAGCCTCAAACAAAGACCGAGGAATGAAAATAAAATCTAGAGCAGAGATGAATGCATGTAACGTAGATGACACGCCATCATAGGAGATATGAGTAGACATGAGATACGTAGCACAATTATGCTATAGGAACATCCAAATCTGAGGGTGGAGAAGCACGTGAGGAGTCCAATGACACGAGAGCAGGGGTTTGCTTAGGAGAATCTACGGAAGGCTCAGGAGCATTTGCGGAACCCCAAAAAATCACAAGATGATGACTGCAAGTATAAACCTGAAGAGGCAGAGGAACCGGCGGACTAGATGAAGAAGCTGGTGGAGAAACTGGTGTAACCGTAACTAACTCATAGACAAGAATATCATAGCCTCATCAAACACATCGGTAGAGATACAGAAATGTCGTAAATCAGGAAAATAACACCGATACCCCTTCTATGTGCGGGAGTAGTCCAAAAAGATGCATCGCTGCGACCTAGAATCAAACTTCGTAAAGCCGGGCCGAATGTCTCGTACACAACATGTACACCTGAAGAGTCACAAGGCCAATGGATACAGAGGCTAATAAGGAAATAACACTCGGTAGGGATTCTCTCCCTGAAGAACGAACGACGATATCTAATTTATCAAATATATAACAGTCAATACGGCTTCACTCCAAAATATCTTAGGCACCCCAATCTGAAATATAGCTCGAGTCACCTTTAACAAATGACGATTCTGACGCTCCGCAACCCCAACAAATGAAGAAGAGGCTTCCTTTGTCTCAGTCGCTATAACTCAAATAATCTAGGGAAGAGAAATCACACTTCGCAACAAGTCAACAATGAAGCTTTCCTAATCAATAGCACAAACAAGCAAATGACAACCACAAGGAACCAGCAAAAACTCAAGGCTAGTAAGCTCAAAGAATCAAGAAACCACAAGGACCGCCCAAGCCCAAAACACATAGAATCAGCAGGAATCAAGAGAAATCGGAAGAGAATAAAAATGACTGGGATAAAAAATAGAACATACTACCTCCGGAGGCACTAATACAAAAATGGGTTTAGGCAGCGGTTTTGTGGCAGCGATTTTTTAAATGTTGTCTTTTATATTTTTGACAGCGGTTTGACAACGGTTTTAAAACCATTGCCTTTGGTTTTTTTTTTTTTCAATGGCAATTGTTTATAATAATCGTTGCCTATAGTTAATCTACAACAACGGCAACGGTTTTATATAACCATTGTCTAAAGTTAATAATAGGCCACATTTTTTACAAACGGTTGCCTTTAATTTTGTGGAAAAAAATAATACAACTCATAAAACCCTAAAAATAATACCGGTTGACTGAGCAGAATGTTGTTCAAACAAAAGGTGAAATATAAAAGAATAGGTTTAGGCTTTAAATCCTAATCTAATGAACCTGTTACGAAGAAAGAAATGAACTGATGCATATTAAGAAAGTTTGGACACCAAAAGAGAGAATTGATTCTTCACTCATTACTAACATTAAAGGATCCAAATCAATTTGGGTACTTAAAACCAAGAACTAAGCTTAATGTGCTAGTTGGAGTAAAGGAGCAAAACATGTGGTTCTTGGACAGTGGATGCTCAAAACACATGAGTGGAGATAAAGCAAAATTCATTTCACTCTCAACTTATAAAGGTGGTAAGGTGACATCTGGAGATAATGGCCAAGACAATATCATTGCGATTGGCAAGGTTAGTAAGTCTATACCACATACCATTAATGATGTTCTATTGGTTGAAGGTTTGATGCATAATTTACTTAGCATCTTAAGTGTTTTGGATGTAAGTGCTATGTACTAGATAATGGGAAAACAAACTTGTGAAAATTTGATGCTAGAAATGATGAAACTATTTTTTTAGATATTCCTCTCATAGTAAAGCTTACAAAGTGTATAACAAAAATCTAATCCCAAGTTCAGTGGCAAAGATGATGAAGGTCTTGAGATAGATGTGATAAAAGCAATAGAACAAGATCTGGATCAGATGGAAGAAAGTACAGAAACAGAAGAAGCAGTGCAGGATTCAGTGGAGAATCGATCCCTTGAAACTGAACATGAACAAAGAAATTGGAAATATCAGAAGTCTCATCCACCAGAGCTTATCATTGGTAACTCTAATACTGGTGTACAAACCAGGTCATCTCTGAAAAACTTATGTGCATTCTCAGCTTATATTTCAAGCATTGAACCTCATGATTATAAGATTGCACTTACTGATCCTGATTGGATTAATGCTACGCATGATGAATTGAATCAATTTAAAGGAAATCAGGTTTGGTATTTAGTTCCTAGACCAAAAGACCATCCAATAATTGAGACTAAATGGGTTTTCAGAAATAAACTTGATGATCAAGGAATAATCACAAGCAATAAAACAAGATTGGTTATTAAAAGGGTATAACTAAGAAGAAGGGATTGATTATGATTAAACTTCCGCATCAGTTGCTAGGATTGAAGCCATTAGAATTCCGATTGCATTTGCTTCACAAAAGAAGATCAGGTAACAGGTTATATCAAATGGTTGTGAAGACAGTCTTTTCAAATGGATATCTAAAAGAGGAAGTATATGTGGAACAGCCCCCTGAGTTTGAAAGAAGCAATCCCCCAACCATGTCTATAGATTAGAAAAAGGTTCCTTATGGTTTAAAGCAAACCCCTGAGTATGGTATGATAGATTATCTAATTTCTTGCTTGCTAATAAATTCCAAAGGGGAAACATAGATAGAACATTGTTTATAAAAACTAAAAGGGAAGATTTATTAGTTGTACAAGTGTATATTGATGATATTATCTTTGGTAACAATCTTTGTGAAGAATTTTCAGATTTAATGAAGAGTGATTTTGAAATGAGCTTAATGGGAGGGCTAGCCAACTTGTTAGGACTTCAAATGAAGCAACTTAGAGGATGGAATTATCAGACACCAATAAAAATACCTCAAAGAATTATTAAAGAAGTATGGAATGATGGATTGCAAAGTTTGCCAAACTCCAATCCCTAAAGCAGCAAAGTTAAATAGTGATGACAATGACCAAAAGGTTAATGATACCACTTACAGAGGACTGATAGGTTCACTCCTGTGGAGGAGGCAGCTTGATGCGACACCGGTGGCTGATAAAATAAGGGAAGGACGTCTACGCGAGACGGATCACCTATGGAGGAGGCCGCCGGATGTGCCCATTAGGATAGTGGAGTCTATAGTGTTAGTGTCAATACCACCGGCTGCTGCAAAATTCAAATGAATTCAAACATTTGAATTAATTCAAATCAGGTCAAGAAAATGCTCCAGCAGATCCGGGATAATAAATACCTATTAATTACCTGGATTTTAGGATCTAGATTGATTGTATCGGTGACTATATAATGTACATACGGTGCAAGGGAGAAAAGCAAGAAAACAAAGGTTTTCAATCCTATATTTCTCTTGTTCTTGGCATGGTATCAGAGCTATCATCTATATTCTCAATCTTGTGTTTTCTTATCCTCTTGCCTTGGTCCTTGGTTCTTGGCTCCTTGTTTCTTATCTATCATGGTACAAAAGTCACAGAAAAATCCGACTTCTCTTGTATACGGTTCACAGGGAAAAATTATGTAGAGCCTAGGAGTTCCAGATTGAAATATATCTCAAAGGAAAAGAGTTATTGGGTCATGTTGATGGTACCACACCAAAACCAGCTCATGCAACTGCGGGTGCGAAGTGGGAAGGGGCAGATGTGCGAATAATGAGTTGGATTTTGACCACTATGGATCCGACTATTATTATCAATCTTCACCCCTACAAAACTGCAAAGGAAATGTGGGACTACTTGAAGAAGGTGTATAATCAAAACTCCTCTGCAAGGCAATTGCAGTTGGAGTATGAAATTGCCAACTTCTCACAAGGTTCAATGAATGTGCAGAAGTATTATTCTGAATTTGTCAATCTTTGGACCGAGTATACAGGCATTGTGTATGCCTCAGTTCCCAATGTTGTTGTAGATGTCGTGATGGCTATTCATCAGACTAGCTAGCATGATCAGTTTCTTATGAAGCTGCAGCCTGAATTTGAGCAGGTGAGGTCTAATCTTTTATCTCGGACACCTACCCCTTCCTTGGATGTCTGTTTGAATGAACTTTTTCGCAAGGAGCAACGGTGTTTGACTCAAGCCACGCTTGAACATCATACTGGCATGAAAAATGGTGTGAATATAGCTTGTTCAGCTCAAGCCACTCCAAAAGGAAGAGACCTAAGTCAAGTCCAATGCTATATAGCTGCAAGGAATTAGGCCATATTGCAGCTCAGTGGCATAAAAATTCTGTAATTATTGCAAGAAAAAAGGGCACATTATTTCCGATATGTCCCTCAAATCGTCAAGTTCGTGCCTATCATGCTACTGCTCAATCTGTTTCAGCACCTGTGAGTGATGCCGCAGCAAGCCAGTCATCTTCCCCTGCTGTTACACCAGAAAGCATTCAACAAATGATTCTATAGCCTTTTCGACTCTTGGTCTCTCAGGTAAAACTAGTTCCTCTCTCCCTTCTCATTCTACCCAATGGTTTCTTGACTCAGGTGCGTCAAATCATATGACATTCTCACCACAAAATCTTGTTAACCTCAAACAATATAAGGGAGACACTGAAGTGCAAACAACAGATGGTAATCGACTTCCTATTTGTGCTATCGGTGACCTGCCTTTATCCCCTCTCCAGAATATTTTTTATTCTCCTGGTTTGTCTACAAACTTAGTCTCTATGGGCCAATTGGTCGATTCTAATTGCAACGTGTCTTTTCTTCCTCTGGTTGTGTCGTGCAGGATCCGGTGTCTAGGAAGATACTAGCGAAGGGGCCTAAGCGTGGACATCTCTTTCCTTTGTGTTTTCCTTCTTGTGCATCCAATGTGATGTCTTTGTTTTCCAGTACCGCCAGTAATCAATGTCAACTATGGCATCGGCTACTCAGTCATCCCAATTCCAGAACACCTCTCTGTATTAAATTCTCGTGCACTAGGAAAAAAAAGTTCCCAAAATTCCCGTGTCATTCAAGGATGTAGAGTTTGATTGTTCCTCATGTAAGATGGGTAAAAGCAAATCTCTACCTTTTTCGACGCATGATGATTTATCCACTCAACGCTTCCATTTGATTCGTAGTGAAGTATGGGGCATTTCCCCAGTCATCTCTCATGCCCATTTTAAATATTTTGTCACCTTCATCGATGACTTTAATCAATTTACCTAGGTCTATTTTTTGAGAAGCAAATCTGATGTCTTTTATGGTTTCAAAAAATTCCTTGCCTATGTTAAAACACAATTCTCTACTACAATCAAAATTCTCCGCACAGACTCAGGGGCATATATTTCTCAACCCTTTCAGGATTATCTCCAACAAGAAGGAATCCTCTCACAGAAAACATGTCCTTGGACACCCCAAATGAATGGGGTGGCCGAAAGAAACAATCATCATCTTCTTGACGTTGTTCGCTCATTGCTTCTTGATTCCTCTGTTCCTCCTGTTCTTTGGGTCGAAGCTCTGACCACTGTTGTGCATCTTATCAACCGTTTACCCTCTAGTTCTCCACAATGATACTGCATATACTCGGTTATACGGGAAAGCCCCAAAGCTTGATTATCTTCGTCCCTTCGGTTGTGTGTATTTTGTTCTCCTTCCTCCCACTGAGCAGACTAAGCTCACTGCTCAATCTGTTTGTTGTATTTTTGTTGGGTATCCACCACTTCAAAAGGGTTACTTGTGCTATCATCCTAGTGCTCGAAAAATTAGGACCTCACGAAATGTTATTTTCTTTGAGCACCAATTTTTTTATCCCTCGATTCCAGAGACCAATCCACAACTGTATACCCAATTACCGAATTTTGAGGATACACTCTTATCCAGCAGCTCTTCACTGCTTCAAGCCCATGCTGACTTACCAACGTCAGGTCAAGGAAGGGCTGCCCGCTGCTCAAGGCTCTCTTCCGCCTTCCATTGCTGAGATTCCTCAGCTCCGGCATCCGATCCCAGCTCTCAACCTGCACTTCTTCGTCGCACCAACCGCGTTACCCGTCCACCTGATCGTTTTGATCCTGATAAGTATCGCTCTTCCCACACTTCTCTTGTTGCTACCTTGTCTACTATGTCCATTCCTTCGTGTCATACTTAAGACGATGTGAAGCATGCTTGTAGGCAAAAAGCTATGCAGGAGGAGCTTGACGCACTTGAGACCAATCATACTGGGGACATGGTCCTGTGTCCAGCCTCTGTGATTCTGATTGGATGCAAGTGGGTGTATTCCATTAAACTCAAAGCCGATGGCTCATTGGACCGATACAAGGCTCGGCTCATCGCCTTTGGTAATTGTCAAGAGTATGGCGTTGACTATGATGAAACCTTTGCTCCGGTGGCAAATATGACCACAGTTCGTATGCTCTTGGCCCTCGCCGCATCTCAATCCTGGCCTTTGTATCAAATGGACATGAAAAATGTGTTCATGGTGATATGAAGGAGGAAGTTTTTATCCGGCCTCCGCGGGGATACTCTTCTGCCGATTCCACTCATGTTTGCTGTTTGAAACGATCATTGTATGGGATTAAACATGTTCCTCGAGCATGGTTCGAAAAGCTTCAACAGACCCTTCTTCAATCATCGTTTGAGCAAAGCCATTCAGATCCTTCACTTTTTCTACGCAAAATTGCTTCTGGTTTGGTGCTCTTACTTGTGTACGTTGATGATTTCATTCTTAGTGGGACTGATCAAGTGATTATTCAGAATTTGCATGATTCATTGCATGCCTCTTTTCATATGAAGGATCTTGGCCCTTTTTGACTTATTTTTTAGGATTGGAGGTTCATCGCGGTCCTGGGTATCTTTCTAAACCAGCAAAAGTACACACATGATCTTATTTCTTTGGCTAGGCTCCAGAGCAGCACACCATGCTTGCTGAATGTTGATACACCTGTTGAACTCAATGGAAACTTTGTCAGGATGAGGGCACTTTGCTTGCAGACCCAACCTTATATCACAAGCTTGTTGGCAGTCTTGTTTAGACCCATCAAAATTTAATCCGAACCGCAAATCCGATCCAACCTACCCGCAAACCGAACCAATCCGAACCGAAATTAGATCAGATCCGAATAATCCGAACCCGCATAACCCGAACCCGAAT
>JAOWBR010181041.1:0-10705 GCA_028571145.1 Dionaea muscipula
AATGTGTTTTTTAAAATAGAATTTTTTTTAACAAACAACAAAGATTTAAATATAAAACTTTAAATATTAATTAATTTGTAATTTTTTTTTTACAAAATAAGAAACATTGGAGGAGGAGGAATCATAAGTGGGAAGTGGAATGAGAAAGGACGGATGTATTTTAGGGAAGAGGAAGAGGTGAGATATTAAATTAGAAAAATATTATAGAGACGAAGAAGGGGTGAAGTAATAAATTGGGAAAGTGTTATAGGGAAGGGGAAGAGGTGGGATAATAAATTGGGAAAATAGTGTGAGTAATTAGAAAAAGGAAAATCGTCTTTTGTAAAGACGACTTTAATGTCGTCTTTACAAAAGATGATTTTACAAGTATTTTTATAATTAATTTAGATTCTATCGTATTTTAGGAATTATTTAAAAAAAAAGCATTATATTTTTCTAAAATTCAAGATTTCTGCCCAGTTATTTGCTTTCTTCTATGGGGACCCGGTTGTGCTTGTGTTTGCCAGGGGTGTCTGTCTTTCCGCGCTCTCTGTGTGCATCGATGGATGGCGGAGCCGCAGAATCTTCAAAGGTGAAACAATTCGAGAAACTTCGAGGTCAGCTGTCTGGTTCGGTTAGCATCAAAGAACGAATACGAGCTGTGGTGATGAACATGGAAGCCACCAACAGACTCTTGTACTCATCTCTCCTCTTCCTTCACCATTCTCCCACTTCAGGTAACTTCCATTACCGGATTTTCCGCTCTTCGTTTCTCACGGATAATCTCTCTGAAATTTCCGATCTCTGTTGAATCCCTTATTTATTATCTGGTTTTTCAGTGGTTTTCCGTGGATTTGACCTTAAATTCTCCGTTAGGTTTCTTTGTATGCAAAGAATTTGGCCGCAACTGAAGATGGTGGGAATGAATTCGGGGTATTACCTTGGGATTGATGTGTGTTGTTTTATCTGAAAGCTATGGATGCAAGCAGTTTAACATTAGTTTTAGTGAAATTTATGACGAAATTTAACTTTTTGACGACACGAGCGCGAAGCAATAAAAATTATGTAGGCAGAAGGTTGGTGGGAAGGAGATCGAACTGCTTTAGCTGTTGTGATGGGTTTGTTTAGTTGAAAAAAAAGTCGTCGGTGTCGAATCCTTGAAACCCAAACTTTTGGAACTAGTATTTAGAGGTAATGTTGTTGGATGCGTCACTGTGTAATGCTAGTAGGTGAAACTTTGAGTGTAAGCTGTTTGCTGTTAGCAAATATGTTGTTGTCTGGCATTGGCTGATATTGGTACTGTGAGACATGGAGAGGGGGTGGAGGGGAGGGTTCTATACTTACCGCGTGTAAGCCTAGAAAGGCTTTGAGATGATGGGCTTCTTTCTTAGATTACACTAACACAAACGGTTTTTCATATCGGCATAACATATGAACTTTTTGATATGAATTTATACCTTCTAGAATGAAAAATCGGTCGTAATCTAAACTCATATTCTGCAGGTAGTTAGATTGGTAAAGTGTAAACTTAATCATTGATTTTTCCAATAGTGCATGCATCTTTTCCGGCGGAATACCCTAATACTGTAAAATTGTTCTCAACATTGGGAATTGAGTCATCTGGTAAGTGATTATTTTCACGATGAGGTCTTTCATCATGTCTTGCATGCAAGTTTGTTTTGTTTTCTATTGCTATGTATGTTGATGTTTCATACTTCATTGCATGATAAAGATGATGATTTTTTAAGTTAATTGTCAGGCATCCGTTCTAGAAGAAAGAGTGCATACTTTAGTAGTGCGTAATTTTGCTTCATTTAGTAGTTATGTTCTCTGTCTTCACTAAGAAATTCAATCTCTATGTATTTTGTTGATATGCTTCTTTCTATTGTTCTTTTTTTGGCACCAGATTCTTCTTCTGTTGCTTATTAACTCGTCTTCTGGTGTGTTCAGTGGATTCCTAGACTGTTCATTGTTTTGGTTGGTAGAAGAAATGATAGCAACTTTTTGCGAAGCATTTGCTCTGATTTCTGATCTTCTACTTGTCAAAAGAACCTTCTTCTTGCTCCCGTCCATAATAAGATGTGTTTACACAATCAGAGAAGCATGCAAAACATGTTTTGGCTTACTATAATTTGTGCTCTTTTGCTTTTGTAGAGGTTCTGGAGAATACTGGAGTTCATGTAGAAACACTGAAAAAACAACTCAGAGAGATTGCTGATATTCATCGTGATTGCTCAGGGGAATACTACAGGTGGCCTGGGTTTTCCTATAGCTATCTTGTTGTTGGAATCTTTCTTCCTTTGATTTATTTGTGATTGGTTATTTGCTCTAGGTATCATGGTGATTGGAAAAATGAGGTGCAGATGGCAGTCTCATTACTTTGTTTTCTTCATTGGTTAGACACAGGAAAGCTTCTTACACATCCTGAGGCTGAGAAAAGACTGCAGTGTATGTTCGAGCCCTCCCTTTTGTCTTTGAAACTAGTTCTTCAATTTGACATTTAAAGATAATGTAAATCTGAGCACATGAGACAATTTTATCTATAACTTCGTGGGATAATTGCGGAGGCCTGATTTCAATGTTGCAAATAATGCTATTGATTATCCAAATCTAACTCATATGCCTACACCCAAGAACACTTGGCTGTCTTCTGTCTAGTTGCCTCAGAGTTTGATATTGAGGAAAATTGGTTTCTTACTGGAATTAGTGTGAGAAATTAGATATGTGTTTATATACATTTATTATTGGCAGATGTCCAACATCGTATTAATTAAAAGATGCGACTATGTGTGACCTACCTCACCTAATGGGACATGATCAAGATGATGATGATGATAATTCTTTTATCATTGCTTGTTGATAGCTATCAATGAGCTGGTTCATTCTTTTCTATCCTTATTCGCTAGTTTAAATTGTCATACCAAGCGGTGATGTTAAATGGAAAAATGTTGATCTATTTTTAATTATGTGAAAACGTAGTATTCATGGCAACTGGCTCTTTGAATTGCTTCTACTCTTGTGCCTCCTTTCCCTTGTTTCTCATATGAGAAATCGCCTTCTTGCTTTTGGACTTCTACCAATAAAAGGTAACACTTGCTCATTATTGCCCCCATCCTCCACCTCCGAAGTTTTGTCAAATATTGTTTGTATGACTGTAATCAATCCTTCTGTACTTACCCTCGGTTTTCCTAAGGATTCTTTGTTGGTATATGTTTGTAATTTTAGGATGTTCTCTCAAAAGGAATATTGGTGATTTTAATCCTCTTGATATATAATTGCCTCCTAGAATATGGAAGTAACACACACTTTTCGCTTACTTTTTATTTCAGTATGCTATTTTGGTCTACAGTACACTACTCTTTTGGCAATTACCATGCTCTTGTTTTCTCGGGTCTGATGTAATGCTGTAATTTCTATTTTCACCTGGTTTCATAGTCCTGAGTACATATACAAAATCTTGTTAGTGAACTAGAAGCTAGAAGATAGAGAGATAGGTGAATTGATGGACAAAAGGCCTAGAAAGCATTTCTTGTGGATTAGCATTCATGTAGAAGAAAGAAATGATAAATCTAGAAAAAAAGGCGGGGTTATTGCGATGGCAATGTTGTGTGAAGGCTTGAAAAACCATCTTATAGGCAGGCTGTTTGTCTTATGCATCTACCTTGGCATTAAACATGGATGCCAACTTGCCAAGGCAATACCTATATCTTTAATATTTTGCCTATTGCATAAAAATAGGACGTCCCACGGTCGTGCATAGAAATTCCCCATTTGCAAGCTGGGGTTCCTTTAAGTGAATATTCTTTAGAACCATACATTATTTCTGCTTGAGTACTGGGTTCTGTTAGCTAGCATATTTATCATGATATACCTTGCAGTGGATCCATCAGAATTTGGTCTTGATGTTGAAGACTACTTAATTGGTAAGTGAACATTAATAATTATATTGCACGTAATATTCATGAACTTTGCAGAGTAGCAACTGAGCCTCCTGTGTACGATTATCATTTCTATCTATATAATTGATCTGTTCTTCTTTATCCATCATTTTCACTATCCTGAACCTACAAGGCAAGGGGGATAAGGCTTTTCATCTCACCTGGAGAAAGATATCATTTCATCTTTGTTAACTGTAGTTTGATGTGTTGCCATCAGAACTGCATGATCTTATATCACAGAAGAAACCTGGGCTAGTGCATTTGTGATAAGGTGTTGTTTATGGCTACCCCTAATTAAGCTTCTTCACTCCTTATTTCTCTTACCGCCGAGGAAAACCTTTTAACTTATTTGCAAAGCATGGTGTGGTTCATTCAGTAGGTTGTATAATAAAAGTATAGGTCGTGATTACTTTTCTGCTCTATTGCTCTGGCATGAACAGTAGAATTGTGGAGGTAAAATTTTTCTTGGTTTATAATTATCATATCCATTGGGAGGTAAAAAGGAGTTGCTTTTGTTGGCTAACCATTCATTTTCGTTAAGAATAAGATTATAAGTTCTTTTGTAAGCTGACCTGAGTCTGTTTTTCCTTATTGATGCAGGAGTATGTTTCATGTCTAATGAGTTGGTATGACATTCTAACTGATTCACTTTTAAATTCCCATGCTTCACATTTTATCCATGTTCGCATCGCTACTAGCAAATTAGACTCAAGGTTTGGACCTATATTTGTAATCACAACCTACAATCTATAGCCGGTGGTTGTTCGAGTGTTCTGTTCCCTCAGCTCTCTCTCTCCTACCCAGTGCAACGCTTTTCATTCTGTTTACTAGATGTATTCCACTGCATTATGGTCCATTTTTTTGCTCTCTGGGTAAATTATTGAACCCCACAATTAACTGCTATACCGAATGGCTTGATAGAAAAGAGTTCTTCAAGATGATGATCTGTGTTTGTGAATCTACATCATGTGGCAAGGCAAACAGATTAGGGAACTGAAAATAACTAACACGGGGAGGTAGGACTAATGTTCACAATTAAACTGCTTTATAGGGTGGCAATTGGCAAAAGCTCTTGAATCTTGATACTTGTTTTGTTTCTTACACTGCCCAGAATGTCTTGACTCTTGTGTTTGGTTTTCACTGATTTGGTTAACTCTTGCAGCCGCGATATGTGGTCAACCAAGTGACCGCTGGGGATTATAATTGCCCGGGAAGGGTGTTGGAGTTCTTAACGGATCTCTACGAAGTTTTCCGTATGCTTAATCTACGAAATGATTTCTTGCGCCGGAAGTTTGACGGTATGATATCAAGCATATTATTATTATTATTTCCTGCATCTGTGCTTTCAAGCAAAAGAATAGAAGAGAGCATAAGCAATTGTGACAATTTATCTTCTGTTAACAGGAATGAAGTATGATCTTAGAAGAGTCACTGAAGTTTATTACGATGTCAAGATTCGGGGATTGGTGTTAAACGAAGACGTACCCAAGGGCCATCCGATTCTTGATTCATAGAGATTAGAAACAAGCATGTTCATGTGTCAGAGAAACTAGGGTGGTTGGGGGGTTTGTAGTTTCAAAATATGAAAAATACCAGAATCAGTATTGCAGGTGGTGTAAAGGTTTCCCATGAACAAATTTTAACAGTAACTTATCCAATCAACGGGTATTTTGCCTGCTATCAAGCGTCGGAGAGTTTCTGTTCGAAAAATGATGTTTACAACGTTTTTTTACAACAAATTTTTATAATATACAAATATGACACTATTTTATCATGTGTCAAATTTTTATAATATACAAATACAACACTAGTTTAAGATGTGTTTTTAACGATTATCATTAAAAATATCATTGAAAAATGATGTCGGAAAGAGTTTCATCCGGACATATTTTTGTACGATTTGAACTAATTTTGACGCCATAAAGAAACTATTGGATCCCTCGAATGATTGCATTAATCCTATCTGAATATATTCGAGTTTTTATAAAATTTTAATTTTTTTCAACAATTTTTCTTCTTTATTTCAATATATTAACACTTCGGATTTCAATATAATTTTTTATGCAATCATTTCAATATATGATAGTTCCTTTATAGTGTCGAAATCAGACAAAATCATACTGAAAAATATCCAGATAAAACCCTTTTCAACATTATTTTTCGACGATGTCTTCAGTGACAATTCTTAAAAACACATTTTAAATTCATTTATCATTTCGAATCATAAAATAATATCATATTTGTATGTTTTAAAAATTTATTATAAAAAAACGTTGTAAGCGTATCATTATCCTTTCTGTCCAACTAAATCTTCAAGGGTCAGATTCAAGGAATCGACAGAACCTCTCTTGACCTCCTCTCCGCGGGAAGAAAGGAAATCCTCAATGCTCCCAGGTTCTCCGAACCACCCAAGCCGATCAGCAATCAGGTGTAGGTTATTACAGCCGTCGCATTCTACAACGACCACACCTTTCTCGTAGGAGTCACGACAAACTGTCTTCATGGATCTTGTCTCACAGACCTTGCAGGTATAGATCAAAGCAAGATCATGCCTTGGGGAAATCTTCAAGTTGGATAACAAATTGTATTTTGCAGCACTAGATGATGAATCAGGCCCAGAAGGAGAATGTATTTTTGTTTCATTGCTGTCTGGCATCTGACTGCAGGCATGATTCTTTTCAGCATCTTCATCTCCCTGGCTGGCTGGTACCGACTCTGAATGAATTCCTCTTCTAAAATATTCAAACCCACTCAGTACTTTACTTGAAGTAGAACTAGAAGCCTGGGGCTGGCTGGAGGCTGCACATCAATCAAAAAAGAAAAAAGGAACGATAGTTACCGGACAACAGAAATAAACGAAGCCAATTAGAAACTGTTGTTTGGAACTTTCCTCGATGTGGGAAACGAGGTTGGACAACTGGAAATGGATCCGGATGCCCGCACTAGTGCCCGTAGTCATCCCCCTGATTCAAACAGGTGCCTGGCTAGCGCTAAACCGGGCGCCTGTATGGCGCCTGACCAAAACAGGTGTCGGTGTGGCGCCTGTCACCTGCGGCACTCTGTGGTTGGATATACGCTTGACATGCACCACACCGGTGCTTGTGTCTATTGACATCAGCCCTCAACTGACGCTTAATAGTCGCCAGTTGAGGCGCGATTTTGGAAAGTAAGCCATTTAAAAGGAGATATAGAGGGGGGGGGGGCAAAATTATAGAGATACACAGAATTGTGTGGAAACCCTAAAGCTCAGAGAGAGAGAGAGAGAGAGAGAGAGAGTTTCAAAACTTCAAAAGAGTAAGAGACATTGTCACTGTCAAGGTGTGAAGATTGTAGGGCATTCAGTGTTCCTACATAATAGGTCTTCTACATTCTTCGGATTTGAGTGAGATTCATCCATTGTCTTTTATGATTTCTTTTATCCTAATATTGCCTTGTACCGTTGTGATTGTGTGGCTCTAGTATTGACTAGATAAGACTCTTTGGTGTAACCATTATTTTCATAGTGAAGATTTGTCTGTGGGCTTCAACCTGATGGTTTTTTCCCTTCTCCCATCGAAAAGGTTTTTCACGTATATTGCGTGTTGTTTTTGTGCATGTTATTTGCATTGCGTCTATTATTATTTTCACACCAGATTCACATAGGGAGGACGAATTGATCAATTTCCACTGCTTAAGTTAGTTTGTTATTTGAGGGTTTCTCTCAACAGAAGCTACATGCATAGCAAATGCTACACATCCCACCAAAAAAAGAGAGAGCTAAATGAACCATGATGAGGAAGGAAAGCAGAATAGCAATATCATGAGTTCATTAAAAAGAAACTGGAGACGAAAACTAAAACAAAAGAACAAACCAAAACACCTTGGACTATACTAAGCGAAAATGCAATACAGCACACCAGTTGGCATCCATTGTTAAAATTTATATGTTATATGACATAAAGTGATAATAGTGGATCCCAAATAAAAATGTTAAAATTTAGTGAGTTCAAAGTTATACAATAGAGATGCTAAAGATAGATGTTAAGATATTTATTACTAATATACATAATGTCCACTAATTTTTTTTCTCTCCCCCTCTCTCTTCTCCACTACCTATTCATTAAATTCAAAATTAGAAAACAAAACCAAATTAATTCCCTCTCCCTCTCTCTCCTCCATGTCACTAATTTAAATAATAACTGTAGCCATAATTTTAGCATCTGACAACTATTTTTTAAAATATTTTTGCCATGTGACTAACATCTGACACTAAAATAAGACTTAGAGAATACAATGGGAATCCTGTTTCATGTGCACCATTAATGAAGAAGTTTGACACATATGACATGCTTGAGATCTCTGTTAGTAAAATTCACGTATTTTTAAAATAACGTATTATATACGCGTATAATACACGTGTAATACACGAATTTTACATAAATTTACATAATAATTCAATTTATCCGTATTTTAATACCCATATTATTCCAGAATTTGCTAACTAAGCTTGAGATAAGCAAAGGATGGTCTTGCTTGTGGTACATCCTCCACCATTCTCTTTACGGTAGAGTTAAAGTTCCTCCATACTCTCCTAACCCATACGCCTACATAATTCGTTGAATACAACCCACCAAAAAATGGCTGAAGGGAATATACAGGAACTATCCAAATTCATCGAATCCCTAGTGATGGAAACTGGATGAAAGCAATGAAAAACGAAATGGAAACGAGTGCATTTAGTCATAGGGTACGTGAATGAAAAGAAATTTGTCAATTTTCACCATAAACGCAACGGTCATTACAATTAAAATCTGAAGTCATTTGCAGCAGAAAACACACCTTCCTTGCACATAAAATCTGAAGCGAAAGCAATTCACCGAAAAAAAAAACAAGGAAACAGAACTGCAGATTCTCCAGATGAATGAAATTGAGCTTCTTTTGTGACAACAGAACTATGAATCTAAATGCCAGGAATATATATATGGAATGATTTCCGAACATGAAAAAAAAAAAAAAAGAGGGAAAGGGAGGTGAGGGGGAGAAAGAGAACCTTTAGATGAGAAGAGAGAGGTGTGGGAGTGCTGGCGACCAACTACGTATGGAATTAACCGACTGTGCGACCATCGAGCTGCCATCGGAGATCGAGTATGCCGGCCAATCGACCTCCGAAGTACCCTCTGGTCCGGTTGCGGTAGCCGAAAATCGCAAAAAAAGAGGATGGGCTCGGGTCGGATGATTTTGGCTTCTTGGACAAGCAAAAGTAAAGATACATACTTCGGGTCGGTATACTAACATTTTATCAAAATAAAAACGATTATTTAAAAAAAAAATAATAAATAAAAAATGATTTTATCTAAATAAAATAAAAATATATTCATTTTATCAAAACAAAAACAATAATATATTATCGTATCTCTTAAAAATTATAAAAAAAATCCAAATTCATCCTAAGAGATATGCGCAAAGTAATCGGCAAAATAGAAAAAAAATAACAAGGGCGTGGACGGTTTTTTTGTTATTATTTTTTTTTAAATAGGAGTGTATCCTGATCTTTTATGAAAATAAATAGAAGTATATTTTCATTTTTATTGATAATTGTTTAAGTATACTTCTATCTAAAAATAAAAAATAAAAACGAGAATATACTTCCGTTTTCCATGAAGAATTACATGAATATATTTCCGTTTTTGATAGAGATTCCGTTTACCAAAAAAAAAAAAAATCATGCACGGATGTAAAGTAATTAAAAAGAAAGAAGAAAGGAAAAATTAACCAAGTCTAATCTAATGAGAAAGAGTATAATGATTTTTTGAGTGAATGGATAAATAGAGGGTGAATAGTGGGTGAATAGTGAGAATATTGTGTAATGATTATTAAAATGAGATGAATAGTACAACTGCATTTCTTGAGTTTTTGATTATGAAAACTGGATTTCTTGAGTTTATTAATGCACGATACTCTCATAATTATCTCAAAATTTATTTAGTACCCAAAAAATTCTAAAGATAAGTTAAACTGTGAAAACCTGAATTTTTTAGGGTTTTATGTTTTGCTTGTTAGAGATGCTCTAACCTCTTATATTTTTTTAAGCAAGGGAAGCAACACACTTCAGACCATGATTTTCTTCACAATATTCCATACCATAAAGCCTATACCGATTTTTTAAGTTACACACTAAATTCTTATCTAGTTATTTTCTTGAATAAGTGTTTATGAGTCTAGCTAGTCATTATGGTGTATGTATAAAAATAGGTACATGGAACCTCTTGAAACAGTCCCAACAACGACTGGAAGGTCGTATGACGCTTTGTTACAAGGATTTACTCACATATAATGTGTTAAAGTTGTTGTGTTTGCCTCTGCATCTCAGTTGCCATTTATACTACTTCTTATATCACTTGAAATTGCCCTAAACACCTCTCGTCAATCGTCCCATGATCAAGTCGTGCTGATTGCCTTGGTGCTCGTGTGTCGATCATGCACTGAACTTTAATCTCTCCACCCAACATGCCCAACCGTCTCACTGTTGGAAAATGGGGTTTTGATTCATGGTTTATGACCCACTTTGGGACCTCAAACGGATGGGACCCGGAAAATAATTCCGGAGTCTATAAGTTGTTATATGTTCTCGGTAATGTAGAGAACAATATTGCGAAGACGGATCTCAAAACCCATTTCCGGGTGAATGGGAATTGTCGGTCAAAGTATGATTGAAGAGGAATATGGGAAAAGGAAGCATGTTATCCCACATTGGTGTGGAGGAAGATATTGGGTTAGTTTATATACTAATTCCTTGTTAAAGGGCTTGG
>JAOWBR010181052.1:0-10704 GCA_028571145.1 Dionaea muscipula
CACGTGACTAACATAAAATAGTCGTGATCTAAACCAATTTAGGAATGTGTAGAGCGTGTTTTCACACACTCAACAATGGTTCGAAGGGATTTTACTCTATTATATGGAATTCCTTTGCATGTTTTATCTCTTTTACTTTCTGTCCGTATTTCATCTCACCAGCTAGCGATGGCTGATGACTATTATCCCTGATTATTTTGCAGGTAGTGTTTAGTTGACCTTAGTGGATGCGGCGGAAGAACAGTGTTGCCTCTAGGATTTTCATGTTTATATTTCCGCTGCATACTCCTGTTTGTATAACTTTATGATGGAACGTTTTGCATAGTTTTGGTCTTCTCGGGATAAAGATGTTTATGCCCGATGGTTGTTTTTCCGTGGTGGGACTTGTGTTCACGATATGTTTTGTAGACATGATCGTTTTAGTTACTTCCTCCTTCGGGGAGCTATCTTATCATTTTGCTTAGTATTTTAAAAGGCTTCAATGGCCCTTGGTTCACTCCACGGGCTATCGCCGGTATCACCCAGATCGGGGTGTTACATCCAGAGTGATGGGAGAGAACTCCTTCATCCAGTCCAATTCTAGCACAATATCAGTAGAGCCAAGGTCTAAAACCTTCAGATTTGCCTCAAAGGGCTTCCCGCTCATCATCCAAGTGAAGTTGGGACATGTGGCGGTACTGGTCATTAGCTCTCCATTTGCAGCCGCCACCTAGAGAGGAGGTGTGTCCATCACACAACATTCGACGGCTTGCACCACTGAAGAATCAATAAAACTAGAGGTGGCGCCACTATCAATCAGTATGGTCAACGCCTTGGTTCCTGCTCGGCCTCTCACCTTCAGTGCATTCTGTGGCGCTGGGTTGGATAGGGAGTGGACATACTCCACTGTCTCTTCTTCTTCTTCGACGCCTTAGGTATCCTCCTGATTCTCCTCTTCATCAGGATCTTCGAGGTGGTCGAGGGCGTCAGAGAACTCCTCTTCCATCACTTGCAGCTGCTTCCCTTGGCATATATGGCCTACGGCCCATGGTTCTTTACACTTGAAACATAGCCTTTTGGCTTTCAGCTCACTCAGGGGAACTCTGGGTACTTGTGGCGAGGGTTTTGGGTAGCTTGGCGCCATGGTGGTATTTGGTCGTGGCGATGGTAGGACACTGGCCCCATGGATCTATTTTTGGTTGTAGGGCTTGGAAAAGCTGGGTATGTTCCTCCTTTGGCTTACGTTGAGGTTCCACTCCTGTAACTTGGCTTATTGGATGGCTTGAATGAGGGTTCATGACTGGAACATCTTCACCATTCCTCTAACTTCTTCCTTCAAGCCGCTCATGAAGCTAGACATGAAGTATGCTTCGTTTAGGGTGGGATTCCTCTACAACATCTGATATCAGAGCTCCTTAAACTTCTCCACATACTCCTCTACCTTTCCTCTCTGCCAACATCGGTTAAACTCCTCAATAACGTCAGTCATCTGCTCCTCACCAAATCGAGCCATAACCGTCGCCTTGAACTCATCCCAGTCAATCCTTCTTTGGGTTTCAATATACCCATAAAACCAATTTTCTGCTCTCCCAGTCAAGCTCATCACAGCATACTCTACTCTTTTGTCCCACGCAACATTCATTAATGAAAAATAACGTTTAGCTTTCCTTACCCATGACCATGGGTTGGCGCCATCGAATGGTGGAAAATCAAGTCTGGGATAATAGTGTCGTGGGTGTTCTTAGGAAGGAGGTGGATAGTATTGATTTGGAGGGGGATAGTAATGTGGGCTTTGTGGTTGATAAGTTGGGTGTGGGTGGTTTGTTGGTGGTGGAAACAAGTCTTCTCAGTGGCTCTGTGGAAAATGGCGATGTCCAGTAGCTGAAACAAGGGCTCGGGATTGTTGATGGGGGTACGATAAGTCGGCCTAGGTGATCGGGTAAAAGCATTTCCCATCAATTTAGGTGAAGAGTTAGGATTGAGTGGTAGTGAAGGGTCAGCAACAGTCGAAGCATTACCGGTTTCAAGAGTTTTACCTTTCTCCAAGTAGTGGCCCATGTCGTCTCTCCATTCGGCTCTCATCTCCTCCTTGAGCTCGGAGATTTTCCCCATCATCTTCTCTTCGGACTGGGCTAGAAGTTCCTGAAACATGGTCTTCAACCCTTCCATGGTGACTTCCATTTCCTCAAAAATCAAATTAGATCGGTGAGTCTGCTTTCTGAACCTGGTTCGGACCATCAACTAGCCACGAAATCAGGGGAAGTGTAGTTGGAACGTATTGATAGCTTTGATACAAAACTTGTAATGGACTCGAACAACCAGAGTGGTCTCGATGGTTATGCGAATCCGATTACGGCGGAACAGGGGGACTCGACCGAAGTAGTCTCGATGGTGAGAAGGGAAATGGAGGTGGAGATGAGGTTTCCGGAGCTAGTCTCGATGGAAGAAGCTAACTGCTAGCTAGAGCTACTGCTGTGGCTACTGCTACTGAGCTTAAAGGAAGAAGATAACTATGAGAAACTAGGTTTTCAATTCATTCCTGGATGATCTGCCGAATACAACTCTTAGCCTTTATATAGGCTCTCAATTACATAATAAAAGAGAAATTACATTAATTCCTAAATTAACACGTGTCTGGGTGGACCAAATATATTCTTCTGCCCTGAGTACGGATCCTGACACTCTCATTCCAATCAGCTTCAACGGTATTTATCTTCATCCACGTAAGCTGAAGAGCGTGGCGTTGATAAGTCAGGGCGACACTGCCCTCTTGTGTGGTGGCGATGGTAAATGAAAGTGATAGCAAGCATGGCGCTGGTAATGCTGAGGCGGCAGTAGTTGTTTACCTCCATGGCGTTGGTTCCTAGTAACTTCTGGGATTGATCATCAACGGAGAAAGTGAATGCATGGATATCACCCTTGGGATGTAGGAGGAAGATTTGTGTATCAGGGCGCCAAGGATTAATCACCGTTTGTTCAGAATCAACAATTGTCGCCACTGTTATTCTGTCATTCCAGTGCCATAGAGTTTCCCTCTTCATGGCGCCAGTAGCCTCTATCTCTTTAATAGTGTCATGTCAGCTCCTCAAACTTGGCATATGGAACCAGGGCACCATGGAAATCATCATGGACTACCAAGGTGATGAATAAACATAAGGGTTTAGCCGATACAAGATACCGTCGCCGTGGAGCCTTCTTCCTTCAGGGGTTGTCGCCACAGAGTTTCCGCCACAGGGAAGTATGCTACAAGGTTCCATGACATCCCCTCCCCCTTAAGACTCAGCTTGCCCTCAAGCTGAAAAATCGAGAAATTGTCTTGTAATGAAGGACTTATCCTTCTAAGTTGCCGACTCGGTTGACAGATTCTCCCACTCAATGAGCCATTGTTATACCTCTTTGCCTCGCCTTCTGATTATCCTTGTGTCCAGAACTGAGGAGGGCTGGATCACCAGGCTACCCTCGTTGTTCATAAGAGGAGGGTCTAACACTGGGGCGGTGCCTTCTCCTACCTTTCTCTTGAGTAGGGATACATGGAAAACAGGGTGTATGGCGGCAGACGAGGGTAATTCCAGCCTATAAGCTATAGGTCCCACTGCAGCCAAGATCTTGCAAGGCCCATAATATCGTGCTGTGAGCTTCAGATTCTTCCTCAGGGCGAGGGATGTCTGCTGGTAGGGCTGCAGCTTGAGGAACACGAATTCCCCTTCCTTGAAGCTTCTCTCTATCCTCCCTTTATTAGCATAGTGCCTCTGTCTCTCCTGGGCCAGCTGGATATTTTCTCGTAATGCCTTGTCAAGCCTTTCTCTAGCCACTGGTAGGTCTTCTACCGCCACCACGGAGGTGTTAAGCCCTCTATCCAGATGTGACTGTGGCGGTGGGTACCCATAGAGTGCTTCGAATGAGGTCATCCTGGATACACTGGTGGTAGTTGGTGTTGTAACACCATTCTTCCATAGCGAGCCAGGTACTCCACCTCTTTGGCCCTTGGAGGGTCATGGCTCTCAGATAATCTTCCAAACATCTATTCACCCTCTCAGTCTGGCCATCGGATTGTGGGTGATAAGATGTGGACAAGTTCAGTTTGGCCCCATATAATCTGAAATGCTCCTGCCATAACAAACTTGTAAAAACTTTATCTCGATCCGAGACCATTCTCTTCGGGACACCATGGAGTTTCACTACTTGATCTAAGAAAAGCTGGGCAACTCGTGGCGCCGTGAAAGGGTGAGACAAGGCCAGGAAGTGGGCATACTTTGTGAAGCGATCCACCACAACCAGAATACATTCTTTCCCATCGGATCGTGGCAATCCTTCTATGAAATCCATGCTGACATCCTCCCATGCTTGCTTGGGTATGGCGAGGGGTTGGAGGAGGCTGGCATAACCTTGGGTTGGCACCTTGGTTCTTTGGCAGGTATCACATTCTTTAACATACTTTGCCACATCAGCCTTGAGGCGTGGCCAGTAGAAACTTCTCTTAACTCGATGCCAAGTAGACCGCTCGCCGTCATGGCCTCCCTCGGCAGAGTCGTGGTAAGAGGCAAGGATTTGCTTCCTCAACTGACCAGTGTTTCCCAAATATAGCCTCCCTTTCTATCTTATAGTTCCATCTTGTATCGAGTATGGTGCCATGCGTCTGGGGCGAGGGTTGCCGTTATCTTTGAGTCGGGATTGAATCATCACCGTCACCGGGTCCTGAACATAGCTGGCCTCGATCTCGTTGGTCCATTCGGGAACCACTGTTGATACGGCCATACATTCATCACTGAACCACCTGGACAAGGCATCAGCGGCAACATTCTCGCTTCCCTTCTTGTACTGAATGGTATATTGGAATCCGAGCAGCTTCGTCATCCCTTTGACTTGAGCACAGTTGCTAAGCTTCTGCTCTAGCAAGTATTTGAGGGACTCGTGGTAAGTTTTGATCACAAATGGTTGACTCATCAAGTAATGCTTCCACTTCTGGACGGCGGATAAGATCGCCAAGAACTCCTTTTCATACGTGGACAACCCATGATTGCGTGGGCAGAGAGCCTTACTGAAATAGATAATGGGGCGTCGATCTTGAATCAGCATTGCTCCAATCCCACATCCTGAGACGTCACACTCCAGGACAAAGGTCTTAGAAAAATCAGGAAGTGCCAAAACCGGCGCCTTGTACATGGCATCCTTGAGAGTAGCGAAGGCTGTCTCGGCCTCTGGATTTCACTTGAAGGCGTCTTTCCTCAGCAGGCTTGTGAGTGGTTTGGTGATAATCCCGTAGTCCTTGATGAACTTACGGTAGTAGCCAGTGAGTCCAAGAAATTCCCTCAACGCCTTAACATTCTTAGGCCTCGGTCAGTCCTTCATCGCCTTGATCTTCTGAGGATCAGTTCTAACTCTGCCGCCATCAATAATGTGCCCCAAATATTCCACCTGTTCCTGCCCAAAAGAACACTTGGAGATTTTGGCATATAGCCTGTTAGTTCGGAGGGTTTGGAGGGTGGTCTTTAAGTGGTGCTCATGTGTTTGGGTTGTTGGGCTGTAAACAAGAATGTCGTCAAAGAAAACTAGTATGAAGTGACGGAGGTGGGGTTTGAAGACTTCATTCATGAGAGATTGAAATGTGGCGGAGGCGTTGTTTAGGCCGAAAGGCATGACTCTAAACTCATAGTGGCCAACATGGGTACGGAAGGCTGTTTTGTGGATATCTTCGGGTTTGACCCGTATCTGATGGTAGCCCGATCGAAGATCTAGCTTGAAAAATATCTTGGCGCCATGAAGCTCATCTAGAAGGTCATCAATGATAGGGATAGGGAATTTGTCTTTGATGGTCATGGCGTTGAGTTGGCGGTAGTCAACACAGAAACGCCATGAATGGTCTTTCTTCTTGACCAATAGGACAGGGGAAGAGAAGGGTGAGTGGCTTGGTTGGATCACACCTGTGGTGAGCATTTCATCTACAAGACGTTCTACTTCAGCTTTTTGTTGGTGACTAAAGCGGTATGGCCTTAGGTTGACAGGTTTGGAGTTGGGAAGAAGGGGCATAGCATGGTCATGGCTTCTTGGAGGGGGTAGGGAGTTGGGCTCAGTAAACACATCCATATACTTCTCAATGATATATTTAAAAGCAGTAGGTACATCAGATTGTTCGATGCTAGAAAGAGAATATAATTGACAGAGTATACCCTGCTTAATTCCCTTCGTCGCCCAGGAATTCTTTGTCGCCATGGCCTGTGGCAGCAGGTTCCTGATTGCCTTCAGCTCCACAGGCTGCCCATCCTTCTTGAAGGAGACCTTCAACTCTTATAGGTCCAGAGTGATGGGAGAGAACTCCTTCATCCAGTCCAATCCTAACACAATATCAGTAGAACTAAGGTCCAAAATCTTCAGATTTGCCTCAAAGGGCTTCCCGCTCATCATCCAAGTGAAGTTAGGGCATGTGGCGGTACTGGTCATGAGCTCTCCATTTGCTTCCGCCACCTTGAGAGGATGGGTATCCATCACACAACAATCAACGACTTGTACAACTGAAGGATCAATGAAGCTGGAGGTGGAGCCACTGTCAATCAGTAGGGTCAACGCCATGGTTCCTGCTCGGCCTCTAACCTTTAAAGCATTCTATGGCGCTGGGTTGGATAGTGCATGGACATACTCCACTGTCTCCTCTTCTTCTTCGACGCCTTGGGTATCCTCCTGATTCTCCTCTTCAGCAGGATCCTCTGGGTGGTCGAGGGCGTCAGAGAACTCCTCTTCCATTACTTGCAGCTGCTTCCCTTTGCACATATGGCCTACGGCCCATGGTTCTTTACACTTAAAACATAGCCGTTTGGCTTTAAGTTCACTCAGGGGAACTCTTGGTTTTTATGGCGAGGGTTTTTGGTAGCTTGTTGCCATGGTGGAATTTGGTCGTGGCGATGGTTGGATATTGCCGCCATGGCTCTGCTTGAGGTTGTAGGGCTTGGTGAAGCTGGATTTGTTTCTCCTTTGGCTCACATCAATGTTCCACTCCTGCATCTTGGCTTGTTGAATGGCTTGGATGAGAGTTCGTGGCTAGAACATCTTCACCATACCTCTCACTTCTTCTTTCAGGCCGCCAACGAAGCTAGACACGAAGTAAGCTTCGTTTAGAGTGGGATTCCTTTGTAGTATCTGATAATGGAGCTCCTCAAACTTCTCC
Source organism: Dionaea muscipula (assembly GCA_028571145.1). Classification (NCBI taxonomy): domain Eukaryota; kingdom Viridiplantae; phylum Streptophyta; class Magnoliopsida; order Caryophyllales; family Droseraceae; genus Dionaea; species Dionaea muscipula. The sequence continues at coordinate 7,139 of JAOWBR010181052.1, forward strand.
ACATACTCCTTTACCTTTCCTCTTTGCCAACATCGGTTAAACTCTTTAACAACGTCAGTCATGTGCTCCTCACAAAAATGAGCCATTATCGCCGCTTTGAACTCAACCCAGTCAATCCTTCTCTGGGTCTCGATATACCCATAAAACCAGTTCTATACTCTCCCAGACAAGCTCATAACAGCATACTCAACTCTTTTATCCCACGGAACATTCATCAGGGAAAAATACCGTTCCGCCTTCCTAACCCATGAACGTGGGTTAGCGCCATGGAACGTGGGAAAATCCAATCTTGGATAGTGGTGTCGTTGATGTTCTTCATGAGGTGGTGGGTAATATTGGTTTGGTGGAGGGTAATGAGGTGGGTTTTGTGGCTGATAGGCCGGAGGTGGGTGGTTCATTGGTGGAGGAAACAGGGCTTCTCAGTGGTTTTGTGGACTATATCGGTACCCAGTGGCTGAGACAGGGGCTTGAGACTGATGGTGGGGGTATGACGAATTGGGTGAAGGTGTAATAGGTGAGGGATTAGGATTTAGGGGTATTGCAGGGTTAGCAACAGTTGAGGTATTACCAGGTTAAGGAGATTTACCTTTCTCCAAGTAGTGGCCCATATCTTCCCTCCACTCTGCTCTGATCTCGTCCTTGAGCTCAGAGATTTTTTCCATCATCTTCTCCTCTGACTGGGTGAGAAGTTCTTGAAACATGGTCTTCAGTGCATCCATGGTTACTTCCATATCTACTGGATTCGAATCAGATTGATGAGTTTGCTTGTCGGATCTAGTTCTGACCATCAATAGCGAAATCAGAGGAAGTGTAGCTGGAACGTATTGATAGCTCTGATACCAAACTTGTAATGGACCCGATTAACCAGAGTGGTCTCGATGGCTATTCGAATCCAATTACGGCGAATCAGGGGAACTCGACCGGAGTAGTCTCGACGGTGAGTGGAGAAATGGAGATGGAAGTGAGGTTCCGAAGCTAGTCTCGACGGAAGAATAAACTAACTGCTAGCTAGAGCTACTGCTATGGCTACTGCTATCGAGCTAAAGGAAGGAAGAAGGTAACTATGGAGAAATTAGGTTTTCAATTCATGCTTGTATATCTGCCCATTACAATTCTCAGTCCTTATATAGGTTTGAATTTACGTGATAAAAAGAAAATACATTAATCCCTAAATTAACACGTGTCTGGGGACCAAGAATATTCTTCTGGTAGTGGGTACGGTCCCTGACAATCTCTCTTCAATCAGCCGTAACTATATTTGTCTTCCTCCACGTAAGCTGATGCTCGTGGCGTTGGTCAGTCAGGGCGACACTGCCCTCTTGTATGGTGGTGATGGTAAATGAAGGCGCTAGCGAGCAAGGCGCTGGTAGTGCTGAGGCGGTAATAGCTGATTAAAGCTATGGCATCGACTCCACTTATCTTCTAGGATTGAGCTTCTAAGGGAGTTGTGAATGCATGGATGTTCTCCTTAGGATGCGATGAGATGATTGATGTTCCAGGGCGCCAATGATTATTCTTCATTTGCTCAGAATCAACATCTGTCGCCACAGTTATTCTGTCATTCTAGCGCCATTGAGTTTTCTCTTCATGGCGTCAGTAGCGCCTATCTTTTCAACAGAGTCATCTCAGCTCTTCAAGCTTGGCATGAGAGATCAGGTCATCATGGAAATGATCATGGACAGGCAAGGCGACGGATAATCATAAGGGTTTAGCCAAAACAGGAGACCGTCGCCATAGGGAATTAAGCAATAAGGGGTCCATGACATTTACATTGATTTCACATTTGGATCTTTTCATCCATTTCCATTGTTTTCAATCGATTTCCATGATTGTAATTAAGTTTTTAAATTGATATCACATAGAAATGAAGGAATTAGCCTTTTTCCATCCATTTTCATTGTTTTCCATCAATTTCTATGATTATAATGAAGTTTTACATCGATCTCACATGGAAACAAAGGAATTAGCTTGATTTCATCCATTTCCATTGTTTTTCATCCATTTCCATGATTATACTCAAGTTTTACAATGATTTCTTATCGAAACAAATGAATTAGTTTGTTTTCATCCATTTCATTGTTTTCTATCAATTTCCATGTTTATATTAAAGTTTTACATTGATTTCACTTGTAAACGAAGGAATTAGCTTGTTTTCATCGATTTCCATCGATTTCTATGATTATACTTAAGTTTTACATTTATTTAACATGGAAACAAAGGAATTGGCTTGTTTTCCTCCATTTTCATTCTTTTCCCTCAATTTCTATGATTATACTATAGTTTTACATTGATTTCACATGAAAATGAAAGAATTAGCTTGTTTCCATTCATTTTCAATATTTTCCATCGATTTGCATGATTATAATAGAGTTTTACATTGATTTGACATGAAAACAAAGAAATTGCATATTTTCATCCATTTTCATTGTTTTCCATCTATTCCCAAGATTACACTCGAGTTTTGGATTGATTTCAGATTGAAACGAAGGAATTCGCTTGTTTTCATCCATTTTCATTAATTTCTATCAATTTCCATGATTATACGAAACTTTTACATTGATTTCACTTGAAAACTAAGGAATTAGCTTATCTTCATCCATTTTCATTATTTTCCATCGATTTCAGTTATTATACTAAAGTTTTACATTGATTTCACATGGAAACGAACGAATTAGCTTGTTTTCATCCATTTTCATTGCTTTTCATCTATTTTCAAGAGTATACTCAAATTTTACGTTCATTTCACATGAAAACGATAGAATTAGCATGTTTTCATCCATCTTCAATGTTTTCCATTGATTTTCATGAGTATACTCAACTTTTACATTAATTTCACATGAAAACAAAGGAATGTGCTTGTTTTCATCCATTTTCATTGTTTTTCATCGATTTCCATGATTATATTAAAATTTTACTTTCATTTCACATGGAAACGAAGGAATTTGCTTGTTTTCATCCATTTTCATTGTTTTCCATCCATTTGCACGATTATAATCATGTTTTACATTGATTTCATATGGAAACGAAAGAATTATTTTGTTTTCATTCATTTTCATTATTTTCCATTAATTTTCATGATTATACTATAATTTTGCATTGATTTCATATGGAAACGAACGAATTAACTTATTTTCATTCATTTTCATTGTTTTCCATTGATTTCCACAATTATACTCAACTTTTACATTAATTTCACATGAAAATGAAGGAATTTGGATGTTTTCATCAATTTCCATTGTTTTCTATCGATTTCTCTGATTATAATCAAGTTTTCACATTGATTTCACACGAAAACTGTTATACCCCGGATTTTATGGTCATTTTATATTGTTTTATGATCATTTATGATTGAATTATCGTGTTGGAAAATTTTCATTTTTCGGTGATTAGTATTTTCGTGAATAGTGATTTTCGGATTTACGTAGCCATTTGACGGCTTTTTGCATCGCATGTCGTATGACCGTTTTGAGCATACCGGCATGATCGTTATGATGAGACGAGTATTTTGAGTACCATATTGACATGTTTTGGTTACCCGGATTTTTCGGGTTTTGACGGGTCCCGTT
>JAOWBR010181063.1:0-10704 GCA_028571145.1 Dionaea muscipula
CCGGCCATGCGAGGTGGGGAGGGGGCCGGCCGCGAGGGTTGGTGGGAGTGTTTTTTTGTAAAAAGATTAGTATTTCTAAGAAAAATCACCGCCTATTAGTAGAATATAAATCATAAAATAGATTAGGCGTGTTTTGAAGATATTTAAAATGATTAAGAATATTATTTATATATTGTTCAATCATAAAATAGAATATTGTTTCAATCTTAAAATTTTTTCTGAATTTTTAGAAGTATTCTGGGTTTAGTAAAAGCCGGTAGTGCGTTTAGTGCGGATTACCGCTAATTCGAGTAGAAGAGAAAGGCGGTCATCACCATTGATAGTCTTCCACCTGGAGGAGCAGGAGCACGAGGAGGAGTAATCGTAGAGATGGCGGCGGCGAGGGTGATAACGGTGGCGGCAGACGGTGGCGGACACTATAAGGCAGTGCAAGAAGCGATAGATGCAGTCCCACTGGGAAACACTCTGCGAACTGTGATCCGCATCTCACCAGGCACCTACAATCAGCCGGTGTACGTGCCTAAGACCAAGAACTTCATCACCATCGCTGGCCTTCGTCCCGAGCTCACTATTCTCACCTGGAACAACACTGCCACCAAGATCGACCACCATCAGGTCCATCAATTTTCTCAATGTCCCCTCTTTTCTCCCCTCCCCCAAAACTGTTCTTTGATTAAGTTGCGTGGATTGAAGTTTTGATATTTGGATATGTATCACTGATTTATTTCTTTTTCTTCTTTGTATATAAATTTGGTGGACTCGAAATTGCAGACATCTAGTCTGATTGGAACTGGGACATTTGGATCCGGCAGTGTGATTGTTGAAGCGGAGGAATTCATTGCGGAGAATATCACTTTTGAGAACTCTTCCCCGCAGGTATTCTGATTGTTGTTACCTAGAATACCAAGGCTACGAAAATTGGGACGCTATGCTGGTACCAGTTGTCAACTAACTCACCCAGACAATTAATCGAACACCACCTGTGCATGACTTTTGGACCAGGGTCGGAGCCAGAATTTTCACGAGGGGGCGAAAATAGGAGAATAGACTTATAAAATTTAGGGGGGGCGAACTTATAAAATTTAGGGGACAGGTTAATAACAGAATATAATGAATTTTTTTTTAATATCTTTCGCTTGTCCCCGGCTCCATCCTTGTTCTAGATGACCAAAGTATGCAATCAAAAGGAACAATCCAAAAGGAACAAATGCAGAACAAAAGGGAAAATCTCTATGTTTGTCATGTCGTCTGTGGACATCTCCCAACTTAAGACTAACTCGGCCGTTCCAGACTCCTGGCCTGATGTATGCTCGTTTTCATCACTCATATCCTGCTCCTAGAACCACATGAACTTGCTCCTTGTCCATCCTTCTTCTTGAAACGGGTGGACAACAAATAATTGTTTGTTACCATCGGTGGTAACCTTCCACATTGGATAGTAGGAGGACGCTCGTCTTCATCTGTACCTGATCGGCCCACGCGTCAGATATAGGCCGTGAGCTAGGTTTAATGTCCTATTCCTCTTTACTCTGGTCCGCACTTTTCTCGATCTCCATTATATCCACAATGTTGACCGTGAAGTCATCTTTACCTCCATCTAGCCGCGTACGGCTGGACCTCATGTGTCGTGCGTTCTTTCAATGGCACCTCTGCAGATCATAAGTGTGTCAGACATTTGCTCGTACTGGCCGCGGCCGGAACGTATGTCGTTCTTGATGGTCATTTATACCCCCCAATGTAGCTGGAAGGATGAGAGGGCTACCATTCCACTACCTACATTTCGCCTTGGTTGCTAGCTTTGCCAAGCTGCATTCGTCGTACTATGACAATGTCTCTCTCACAATAAATACAGAGGCGTTCAGACATTGGGGCATTGTTCGTTTCACAAACGCAGATGAACACAACACACTAGGATGCTTACCGTCCTTGATTGACTGACCCACCCCTTTAGAGCGTTTCATGTCCTTAACAACCCTCTCGAGAGCATTGGGACACTGTTCGTCTTTAGAATGGTCAAAATCTAGCCTTCGCCTTGGACCAGTCATCGACACCTAACCAATGACCACTATATTAACACTGACAGTTTTTAGGAATGGTTCTTCATCAACCTTCATCTTCCTGTTATCGAAGGTCAATCGTCCTGTCTCTATAGCATCCTGTAACTAGTGTTCTAAATGACACTCGGCGGTAGCATGGCGGCAAGGGACCTTCAAGCGTCAAGACCTTTTAATCGGGGATTAATCGGCTTCAAGCAATTCGATAGATTTTTATTTATTTATTTATTTTTATTTTTGTATTATTTTCAGTGTATTGAATTTGAATTTTTATTTAGTAATTTACGTCTAAACTTTGAATTACACATTAATTATGCTGCTCAACCTACAATTTGAATTTTCATATGAACTTTCATATTTGTTCATATTGAATTCATTGTGCAGATGTTGCTGTTTTGAATTCAAAGTATAGACACTTTGAATTTGTGTTTACACTTTGGATTTTCATATGAACAAACAGTTGCCGCTCATTATGCTCATTTGTTTCCCGCACAATTTACATTGCACACGGTGCTTATTACTCTCTTGAATGATGAATCTATATTCCCAACCAACATCATCAAAGTTTCTTTTTAAATGACTAGAGGTGATTGAAGCGGATGAAGAATGATTACTTACATTTGCGTCATCTCTGTTAGACATTTATACAATTATACCTGCAAAAAAAAAAATCAAAATATTTGGTGCACAAAACAAAAGCACAATAGAGATGCACAAATGAGACACGAAAATTAGAAATGGAACTCCTTATAAAGACAAATAGATGGCAACATCATCACTCTAATAATGGATCTCCTTGTAACAAGATACACAAACAAAAACATTTTAGAGTAATGCTAATGGGTGGAGATTGAGCTCGATAAGTAGTGAAGGTGTTAGCTATGGAGCTTAGACATCACCATTAGTCGATGTTGATCGACAATGGCTTATAACTCTACTACCAAGAGCTCGTAGTGTGCAGAGAAGGGACTAGCAAGCAAGAAAGCTATTGACTCCAATTTAATGAAACGGCTTACGTTGACACGAGAGGAAGCGACGAAAATTAGATGAGACACACAAATCACAACAATAGAGGTGCACAAATAAGACACGAAAATTAGATGAAAATCACAAATGAGAATCACAACAGAGAAAGGGAGCTGAGAGATGAGAGGAAGAGATGAGAGAGAGAGAGCTAAGAGAGAGAGAGAGAGATTACAGACTTATAGGACCTGGTCGGCGGCGGCGGCGATGTGTGGAAGTAGGGATTTGTGGAAGCTCGAGTGATTTGTGGAAGTGGCTTGATCGAGCAGAGTCTGCTGTTGACTTGATTTTAGAATTAGGATTTGTTGATTTTTAGGGGTTTTTTTTGGGTTTTTTTACCACTAAGGCTAAAAATGGTTAAAAATCGGGCGTCAAAGACCTTAGCGGCCGATTTTTAGAACGCCAAATTAGGCAAACCGATTTTAGAACGATTAGGCATAAATCGCGGCGACAGGGCGCCTTCAAGCGATTAATCGGCTGTCAAGACCGATTTTTAGAGCAATGCCTGTAACACATGACCCAAAGTCGGCAATTATAATAGAACGATACCCTATAAGTCCATCCATTACAAGGGCCCCCTATAAGCCCCAATCATGGGATCCATAAGCTAAGGATTCATACCCTTGGAAAACCGGCTTAATAAGGGGAGGTGTTTTTGACTTATGAGCACTCCTTAACCATGCCCCAAGGTCAATGTGAGATAGATGTACACCCCTTTCAGGACCCGGCGCTCCCACATGAGCTATTCTTGCAGGACCCCTCGGCATGTGGCTTGCCCGACAGATGTTCCCCTATAGCCCACATCGACTTTGATACCAACTGTAATAGAACGAGCCCCCATAAGCTCGTCTATTACAAGAGGCCCCCATAAGCCCTAACCAGGGGACTCATAAGCCAAGGATTCACACTCTTGGAAAACCGACTTAACAAGGGGAGGTGTTCTTGACTTATGAACACTCCTCAACCATGACCCAAGGTTGATATGGGATGGACTGGTGTGGGTTGTTAGTTGTGTGCGATCAGGCATTATATCATTTACAATAGCCCTTTACAAGCATAGGGGATCTTATGTTCGTCGTCTAATCTTTTCTGTTGGTCTGCGTAAAGTAGATAAAAAATCTCCTCCACTTTAGACAAATCAAAGGAAAACGACTAGGGGTGGGCAAATGAGTCCAGAAACCATGAGTCCGAACCGAACCGCGTCAAACAATACAGATCGATCTAGATTCCAGATTATAAAATTTTTAAATGGACCGGGCCAGTTTGGTTTCAAATTATAAACAGTCTTATCCGGTTCTTGATGTTAAAAAATACGGCCTCTGGACCGGACCGTTATGCATGTTTTTTTTTGGTAGAATTGTAAAAGTGTAGTCAGTAGTGAGTCTAAGGAATCGGATCGTGGATCTAGCCTGTGAATCCGACTCGCAAAGAAAAACACTTAAATGGGACTGAAAATCCGGCCTTTAGACCCGACTTGTGGACTCGGCTTGCAAGGAAAACAAACAAATGGGTCAGACCTGTGAGTTCAAGGAACTAGACTGTATTAAACGGTCCGAGTTAGGTCCGGTTCTTAATTCAATTTTTAGGAATCGGACCGAACCGTTTCGTTATATAATTAAACGTTTCGAGTCCAGGTTCCTCTAAAATTGGAAGCGAACCGAACCGTGCCCACCGCTAGAAAACGTCATGATATTCTGTTCTTTCTGAGTGTTTCCCTCATAAGGCGTTCTGGTTTCAGCTTTACAAGCATAAGGTCATCCTCAGACCAACTCAGCCAAATGAACTTCTGTCTGGACCGCATTACAACCCATGTCTTTGTCATGCATTTCATAATTTGGATCTCTATAATACGCCCCTTTTCTATATTTTTTCATTTGGCTCTAGTCTTGCAAGAGACTCATGCATGTTAGGATTCGTCGCGTAGCGGAACTCGAAAACAAACACAACAATAATCGATCTTTTTTCTAAATGAGACGAGGATTACGAATGGAAGAGCAGAAGAGCAGAATACTTCACTAATAAAACGAACAAAGTTCAAAAATTACATGTGGAATCCAACTTTCCGACAAATCGACATACGAAAGGATTGACGAAAAATTAACGAAACCCATAATGAAAAATTCAACACTTAAATTCAAGTATTTAATCAATATATGTATGTGAGTCTATTTACAAAAGGTGAGTATGAAGGTGATTATATAGGCAAAGCTTATTGCTCAAAATCCCTCACAACCGATGTGGGAAAGAAAACTAAGAAAAAGCATTTATAGGCAAAGCTTATAACTCAAAAAAAATTTCTCAGAGGACAAAGACTTTGTCAACTCACGAAGTGCTCTCCCTTGAATGATAATCGCATTTATAGGCAAAGCTTATATCGAAGTGCTCTCCCTTGAATGATAATCGCACAACATTGAACAACTCACGCCTCATCCAGAACGTCCTTGAGGGCAATTCAAACACAAACACCAATTAAGTCTATAAGCAATGCTTGAACTTCTCAGAGGACAAAGACTTTGTCAACATATCAACGGGATTGTTAGCCGTACCAATCTTTTTCACAACAATGACACCTTTTCCTACTAGATCTCGGACAAAGTGGTACCTGACATCAATGTGCTTCGTTCACTCATGATACATTTGATCCTTCGTCATATGAATGACACTCTGACTATCATACTGAACAATTCTAAATTTCTGTACAAAGCTGATTTACTAAATAAGTCTTTCAACCAGATAGCTTCCTTCACTACTTTAGTGATTGCCATGTATTCTGCTTCTGTTGTAGGCAAAGCTACGGTGCTTTGCAAAATAGCTCTCAAGCTAATAGCACAACTGTTGAGATTGAATACATAGCTTGTTAGAGATCGCCCTCAATCAAGATCATCGGGATAATCAGAGTCAACAAATCCATCAACGCTACTATCAATTCCCCCAAACTCCAACCGTGTAGATGAAGTGCCCCGTAAGTATTTGAGAATCCACTTGATTGCTTGTCAGTGAGCTTTTCCTAGATTCGCCATATACTTGCTCACAACACTAACCGCTTGAGTAGTATTGGGACGAGTACAAACCCTAGCATACATAATGCTACCCACTGCACTTGAATAGGGAACATGAGATATGAAATGAATGTCCTCTTTCGTTTGTGGTGACATATTTGCTGAGAGCCTGAAGTGAGAAGCTAAAGTACAAACTGGTTTGGCATTGATCATGCCGAACTGATCGAGAACTTTCTCAACGAAACTCTTCTAAGTGAAGTAAAGCTTTCCAACTTTATGTTCTCTCTGAATCTCCATCCCAAGAATCTGTTTTTTGCTCATTATTCGAACTCTACCCAAATATCCCGTCCACAACATCAGAATATTCCAGTTCTAGAAATCACAGTTCAGGTTTAATGATATTCAAGATAATTAAGAACTTAAAAAAAGATTGGGATAAGGGATTCAACACCAACATTTATAGTGGTTTGGCCGCAGCTTAAGTTCACTCTCTGTTGTGTTAGCCTTGAGCTTTTGTCCACTAATCTGAAACACATTTGCTTTAACGGTGGCAAACAAACCAATACAAGTTGTTGTCCTCACTCTTGTTTTCAATCCCTTAGGAATACACCACTGTATCTACGTTGAGAGATTTCCCAACCCGATACTTCAACTCACACTACAATGTGTTTTGGGTAGAGAATTCACACAACACCACACTTGTTACAATGAATCATATTATGGACAATATGCTTTTCAGCTCTTGAACAAAATGAGACTACATTTTACTCTTGACTTCCCTCCCACCTTCTCAATGGTATGAATGTCCTTGTATTTACATTCCTTAGAGCAAGAGTCATGATCTGGAACCAATAGTCAGGAGTTTTCTATCATTAGGTGGTTGTTCACTTAGCCAAGTTATCATTTGAGCATGTAGCTAGATTTCCTCTTTGAGTCTGGTTGGATAACCTCTCAAGTGTATGAGTGGATATCCTCTTTGATTGTGTGGGTGGACAACTTTTTACAAGTAATGATTGTGCATTTTGCAGAGCCCTAAAATAGTGGACAGTTAATCTTAGAAGAATGGGCTGAGCTCTTGAGTACAATAGAGGATGTCATTGAACATAGAATCTAGAACTTCTGTTTCAAATTGATAAGCCATTTAAATTCAAACCCTTCTTCAAAACCTACACACTTAACAAAAAAAATATATGCCCAATCATCAAAATCATCGTCAAAATTTAACTCAACAAGATGGATGTGCGGTTTCTGATTGGAGTGTAGAAAAGTGATGTAGCACTTGAAAGTCAAAAGAAATTCATTAAAGGAAAAAGGAGATTTTAGATGGTGTGGCCATTGTAACAAATACTAGATCATGTAGTATAGAGGGAATGCAATCTAGTTGAGCTTCAGAGGTAGGATAGTAAGTGCACTAGGTTAGTATAACAACTTGGTGTGAGGTGATTGTTAGAGTATATTTAGCATGCTAACATATCTTTGGCATATCACTCCTGAATACTTGATATCTTTATCATATCATTTGATATATTCAGGATTTGTTATTTTCGTTATATCTTTAGGCTCTGTTTGATTCTCGGATTGGGCATCCAGGATATGACTATTTATCTTTAGGCTCTGTTTGATTTTCGGATTGGAGATCCAGAATATGACTATTTATCTTTAGGCCCTGTTTGATACCTGGATTGGGCACTAGATTAGGCATTGTTTGATTCCCGGATGAGATTAGGCCTTGTTTGATTCTCGGATGTGGCCTAATCCGGTATTTGGTTGCTCCAATTGCATCCCGGATAACTTATCTAGGATAGCTCTTTTCCCACAAAAATGTGGGATTAACAATATCATGGGGGGTGGTATTGCTAATTCTATGGACTTGGGATAAGCACAACCACTTTTGCCGCCACCACCGACTTCACCGCCGACATCACCGCCGCCACCACCGACGCTGTTTTTCAATGATCTTATCCGATGATTTATTTGCAAAACAAACAAGTTTGATAAAATAACATATGAGATAACTAATCCACCATACTATCCCATCATTTACAAACTCACTCCTTATCCCCCATTATTAATTATCCTCTATTTTCCAATCCCCAAATCAAACAGAGCCTTAAGGTTTGTTACCCCCTTCTCCTATAAAAGGATGGTTCTTGTTTAGTTTATGAGCATCCAAAATAATAAAGAGTATTGTTCTCTCTTTGTCTCTCTCTCTTATTTTCAACAGTGATAAAGGTTGTGTTAATATTTCAAATTTGCAAAAAGATGTACTAAACTTGCGGACCGCTAGAAGTTTATTGTATGGTTGACCCCAATGCGGTTCTAAGCTTTCTTTTTGTCATTTCTGTTGGCTTTATGAAAATTCATGATGGATTTCTTTCTAAGGTAGTTGAGTATTTTATATTAGGGGTTCGGACAAGCTGTGGCTCTTCGGGTAACCGCTGATCGTTGTGCATTTTACAACTGCAGGTTTCTTGGATGGCAGGTATAAGTCACTCTTAGTAGCTGGTTGTTTGATGGAGCAGGGAGATCATGATTATTATCTCTTTTTTTTTTGTTATTTTGTCTTCAGTAGAAATTTAACAGCTATTCTTTCTTTCCATTTTCTAAAAAAACATGGAAGTTCATCGCCTAAAACAGTTTTTGTTCAATATTATATCAGCCTGAGTTTATGCCATACTTCTAAAACTACTTCACTGGTGCATGTTCTCTAATATGTTGTGGAGAGCTTCCACAATTGAGAATATTTCTCGTGAGAAAACCAAAAAGGTTTCTGAGCCTTTATTGATTCCCTATCTAGATGAGATACATTTTTTGAGGGATGCTTGCTTAACATAATTATCATATTTCAAATCAGGATATGTAGCTCTGTTGCTAGTTTTCTTTTTCTTTTCAGTCGCTATAATAGTAGGGGTCATTTTGGACGTTGTCATACCACTTTACTCTTCTGAAGAACATGATTCTTGTGTTTCTTCATCAGGATACTTTATATTTGCATCATGGGAAACAATACTTGAGGGATTGTTACATTGAAGGGAGTGTTGACTTCATTTTTGGGAATAGCACTGCTCTTTTTGAACATTGTCATATTCATTGCAAGTCAGATGGATTTATTACAGCACAAAGTAGAAGGTCTTCTCAAGAAACAACTGGCTACTTGTTCCTGAGGTACCTATTCAGTTTCTCTTAGAACCCAACTGATGTTTTTGGACATATCATGACTCTGAACATGATTGATCGTGGATGAATATTTTTAGCATATTGCTTATAAAATGAAGCTATTGAATCAGTTATAATCTGTATAGATTTGGTAACTAATACTAGGAAATAAACCGGAATTGTTTTTGTAAAGAATTACAGAATATCAAGACTGATCTGCGGTGGCTACAATCATGAATTCAGTTTTGATTGCAGAGAGAAAATCTCTCTAATAGTTTAGTACATCAATAAAGCACAAACAACTTACTTTACTAGCTTGCAAGCTAAGTAAGTTAATGAAGAGAACTGTCATAACAAAAGTGAGAAAACCCTTAACCTCATCAATGGAGGTTTAAGAGATATTTATATTACTTGACAATGGGCCACATGGGCTTAATTCTAATACAAGATAATAAAGCCCAAAGGTAATGAAGCCAAAGGTAATGAAACGACATAACTTCATAACTCTCAACACTTCTCCTCAAGTTGGAGCATAGATATCAACTATGTTCAGCTTGTTATAAATAAATTAGACCTGATTCCCCTTTAATGGCTTAGTGAGAATGTCTGTAAGTTGATCAGTAGTCTTCACATGGCAGAGTGCAATATTTCTTGCTAATGACTGAGTGAGAATGTCTGGAAGTCTCCTTGCTAGCTAGAATTTGGGATCGAATAGAATCATGCTTGGGGCGTAGACCACTGAGAAAAGACATAATGATTAGTTGTTCACGTTGCTCACATATCTTTCCCACATTAGCACTAATCAACATCAGAACATTGAACTCTTCATATAACTTCTTAACAGAAGCAAAGTAATCACCCAGTGATAAATCACCCCGAGCAGGACGAAACAGAGACTAAGATATATCATACATACAGTTCATGTTATCCTTGCCAGAATAAACTGAAGAACGGAGACTCCATGTTTTCAGATCTGTCCTAGCAGGCTATGCTTATGTCGCCGGCAGCTGCCAACCAGTTGTCGGCTGGTGGGTCCACCATCACGGTAGTCGCCGACGCCTCGACTGTCCTAGGCAATGGCCGACTGGTCCTGTTTGCTGGTGGTTTGGTGGTGGTGAACTAGTCAAGGTTGGTGGCTAGGGTTTTGCCTGGTGGTGGTGGTGTGGCTAATATGAGTTGTAGCTAGGGTTTTGAGGGGTGAGCTAAACCTATCTCTAATATCATGTTGACAAAATGAATGAAAAATGAAAAGGCTTAACCTCAAAGTGAGGCTAGGCATTATATATATATATATATCGGGCAGGCTATTGGGACAATAACAGTGATAATAACGAAGACAACAATTCTGAGCCCCACGATCGAGACTAAATGGACGCTGCAGATCAAGTCCATTAAAAGGGAAAAAAAGAAAAAGAAAACAAAACAAAGAAAAACCAAGAAAAGAAAATCAAATCTAAACCAAATCTTTGTTT
>JAOWBR010181074.1:0-10704 GCA_028571145.1 Dionaea muscipula
GGATGGCAAGATTTGTACAAAACAAATAATATATCGAGGGAGCTTCCACTAAGAGAACAAAATGAGTTGGGCCAATTTGGTCTCTCTTAAACGAGTGACCCCATGTGATACCAGTTGATCAGATTATCTGTTTATTTTTCTGTATATTTATGCATTCAATTAAATGTGTTACCTACTTGTAGTCATTTTCCTCTAGCAGGAAGGGGGTGACTCAGCCCGGGCATTATCCTCTGGCTGCCTGCCCAACGAAACCATGACATTCTAAAGACTGACAATGTGATGGCTATAAAGGAGAATCCGGATAATTCAAAAAAGGAACTTATTTCGTTACTAATAAAAGCACCGAATTTATTAGAAATCAAATCTTCAATTTCCAAATCTATCAAGCACCCCTCCGGATCCAAATCTATCAAGCGCCATTCCGCAAAATCCAGAGATAGAAAAGTAGCATTAGAAGGGAAATTATTCATTTTCGACCTACCGGATAAAGCATCCCTATCTTCACTTCACTTGTACTGTTATTTTCACTCGAATTACAATGGGCATAAAATTCCTCTACCACACGTAGATCGTCTAAGGGATCGTTAAACAATAGCAAAAAATCTGACCATTCTCCCCATCGTATCTTAGGGATTTCTTGCTCATTATTTGTCTTTTCTGTATTTTCTGTCATAGAGATCTATAGGCATCTTGAGTGGTTAGTTAGTCATCCAGTAATCGTCCCTTCTTATGTTATGATTTTAGCAACATTTCTGTTCCAGAATAATAAGCTTCCGAGGGAAGAATCTTCTCTGATGAGGCATCTTTTTTTCATGGCGGTGGGCAACGTTAACCAGCTGCTAATGAAGGCTTCAAACAACGATCGATGGAGCGGACTGGATATGCAAAGTTTTGTCCTCCATTCATCAGGTATTAGAGATTGCGACTAATGTAATGTTACTCTTTCTTCAGCTCCATATATCTTTGTGCAAATGGTAGTATACTACCGTGAGTCTTGTGAGGTACCACAACAAGGTCGACGTTAGCGGGGAAAGTAACTCGTACTAATATTCCATTGTTAGAATAAGTATTAACGTATCTTCTCTCGCTTTCCTCCTCGTTCTTATCAGTTGTTAATATTGTTTGTTTGTTGGATCTCCGATGTCATTTGTTGGCACCACGTGAAATATGAAGACAATACATGGCCTCCCCCCTCGGTCACGTATGGGGTAAATTCTATCTTTTTAGGGAAATGTGTTTTATCCTCACCGATTTGATTCACGGGTAATGCCAAAGCAAAGCAGTTGAGGGGACGAATGACGAATACAGCATGCATGCAGCGTGATCATTGGAAATTTGTATTGGATGGTTGTTTCGGCAACAGCAGCTCTCTATTTTTCCTTTATTTTTTTTAAAAAAAAACTGTTAAAAATAGATGATAATTTGATGATTCTTCCATGGAATTGGATTTGTGGTTGCTGCTAAGGTCCAGAAACACGATCCATGGTAAAGATCACCGACGATTTAATTAAACATGTGACCTTATATGATTAGTTAACACGATGTACTTATCTGTGAACATCATGATTAGACGTGATCATTTGTAGGTTCGGGTTTAAGATAATTTTAGAGCTGCGGGCTGTATTTCTAAATTCTAAACCCGAATTTTAGGCGGTTGGATCGGGTCGAGTTAGGCTTTTGTAAAACATGTGGGTCGGGTCGGGTTGGATTTTTATAAAAAAAAAATAAAATTCAAACTCAGGTCAGAAAATTATTTCGGACAGGTCGGACGGGGTGAGTGGGCCGGATTTTTTTGATCACGTCCAATTGTGATGTTGAAAATATTGTCAATTCTATACGATCAATGTATTTGAAATTATGAAATAAGTTATGGTGCAGCTGAAATTCTAAGTTGCTTTTGGGTACAATGAGAGAAACAATTAAGTGCTAGCTGATTATTGAATATGTATCCAAATTCCTTCACTTGGAATGTCTTGATGAACAACGAACAACAAATAGTACCCGGGAGGTGCAAGGTTAGCCGACCCGGGCATCCTCACTTGCACCTCCACCTCCTCACAGGCAGAGTTGTACCATTGAGATGTCGTTACTCGCACTGATCTCATGGCAGTGGCGCCTTCGCCGCCTCCACTGAGGACCAGCAGCCTCTGACTCATTGAGAACGAATGTGTATTAAAAGGTGGCGACATCATCGTCACCTTGACCATGTTCGAGTCCAAAGTCCCCGAAACGGCAAACCTAATGATCATTAGGTCGCCGTAACGCTTTCTAGTTCCACGGACCGCAGGAGAGATTATTTCGGGTCTCAAGTCAGAGAGATTCGGGTCCAAGTAAGGTGGGTGAAAGGCCTCTAAGCTGAGCTCGGTTGGGTAAAGCGCGGTGAAGTTGTACGTGACGTGGGGGTTGCTTCCCCCAACAAGCACCCTCCCGTCCCTCACAACAATGGCCGAAGAGTGGTACATTCTCGGTATAGTAGTCGGGTTCTGGACCTCGAACCTTGAACCCTCTGGATCATCGGGCCGGTAAATCACAGGGTTTAAGACAGGGTCGCGCCCGTACTCCCACCCGGCTGTGCCCGCACCGGCCCCATTGATGATCAACAGATGCCCATTTGGGAGCATCAATAGATCGCCCATGACCCGGGCCAACGGCATGGTCTCCATGGACCATTCTGGGCTTGGATGGGTAATCTTGATCCGACCACAATTGTCGAGGGCCCGAACAAACTGGCCCTTCAGCGCCTGCTGGAACGAGCCCTTTGGGGCCCCGCCGCACACCAATACTTCCGCTTCCACGGACCCTTCTAGGTTCGTCAGCGGAAGCAAGGCTGCCGACCCGGTGCTCGGGTAGTTCCTCGGGTCTCCGCCGGGCATCATCGGGTAGGTCTTGACGGCAGCGTTTTGAGTGTAATCCAGTAGTATAGCTCTGTTGTTGGCGAAGACGAAGAGGTTGCCATCCACATTGAGGATGACAAACGGGTACAGGTTGTTTTCGGATCCCGGGTCATTGGTCTGGGCAAGAAACGGCAAGGAGAACAGGCTCGTCTTCGGGTAGAACTCGTAATTATACTGCCGGCGGCCGCCGAGGATGATCACGACGCCGTCGGGGAGGATGTGGTCGGTGGTGTACCATCGCCGGACGAGGAGCTGGGCACCGATCTCCTGCCAATCGCAGGTGTCACATGGCTGGAACACCCTGACAACCCTCTCGCCGTCGTTGTAGCCGCCGGTCTGGATGAGGCGGCCGTCGGGTGTGACGCCGCCGGCGGAGCACCAGACGTCGGTGTGGACGACGAGGGGGCGGATGGAGTTGGCGGCGACGTCGTACTCGGCGGAGTGGGCGGTGCAGTCGGTGGTGAGGGCAGTGTCGTTCGGGTCCTCGCGGCATTGGCCGGCGGGGAGGGAGAGGTTGGAGAGGCCGAAGTCGGTGCGGTCGAACAGGACGATGCGGTCGTTGTAGAGGAGCTGCATGTGCATGGCTGAAATGCCGATGCTCCGTTGTAGGAGCTCCCACCTTCCGCCGCCGACTGCGGCTGCGTGGGGGACCGGCGTCCTGGCGGCAGCGGCGAAGGTTGTGTAGGATATTAATATTATTATCAATGTGAAGCTGGGAAGAGTCAGGCTGTGAGACGAGAACATTTGTTTCGAGCTAGACTACACGTATTGATTTTTTCTTTCTTTCTTTCTTCTATTCTACTAGTATTGTGTTTTCTTTTTACCGCGTGTTTAATAATATATTCTTGTTCTTGGTGATTGTTGCGAATTTATGATTGTGGTTGGCTTCTGCGTGCTCTGTTGTGTAAAAGGCTTTTGTGGGGAATTGGTGTTATGTGTGTGTGGATGTGGGTGTGGGTGCTTCTGTTCTGTGCTTAAATAATGTGGGGTTGGCTTCGGTCTCTTCGAGGGCCGAGGGGGTTGAAACTTGACCGGTTTTGTTGCTACGGTGGGCTGCAAATTCTAGATAAATTCTCTAATTAAATTATATATATAAATAAATAAATTCTCTTATTTTATTTTAAAATTTAAACTTAAATCAGAGTACGAATATTATAAAGCAATTGTGCACCACCGTTCGTTTAAAATGAAAAGAAAAAGAGAGAGATTGGAAGGCAGAGAACCATTGAGCTCTTTCTTGCTCATGGCGCCAGCCTTTTTACTCTTTAAACTGCAGAACCGTAGCAGTGGTGCAGGGTGGGACTAGACACTAGTGATGCAAGGAAAAGTGATCATCCTCATCTCTTTTTCTTTTTCTTTTTCTTTTTGGGCTATGCCTCGATTCTATCGCCACCGGTCAACAAATTAAGAGTATAGCTCAAATACAAAAATCTAAAAAATTCAGATTTTTACAGTTTAACTTATTTCTAAAATTTTTTGGATCATAAATAAATTTTGAGATAATTATGAGAGTATCGTGCATTAATAACTTCAAAAAAAATCAAGTTTTCATAATAAAAACCCAAGAAATCCAATTGTACTATTCTATTTCTACCCACTTTAATAATCATTACACAATACTCTCGTTATTCACTCACTATCCACCCTCTATTTATCTATTCACACTCAAAAAAATCATTACTCTCTCTTACTATTTTTCCCTCCTTGTTGTGGATGCTCTAAAGCTTTTACAATTGTTGAGTAATCTCATAACATCAAGTATCTGCGCTCATGGTCTGGTCGTGCCCCCAATCGAGTAGCGTAGATCGGATCTTTAGGTTACACTGATTTTTTATGATTCGATTTGTACATAGCGGAACTGTACGTGATTTTTGATTTGCTGTGCGATGACATCGTGCGATGAAACACACAATATCTCTCAGTTTTGTTTTTTTAACGGTTTCCCCAAAAAAAAAAAACAGAGAGAAAAAAAAACCTCTCATTTTGCACAACCAGCATTTTATTGTCCATTGAACACCCCATATTGTATAAAGGATGTAAATAATACAATATAACTGAAACTCGATTTGTGATTCGACTCCATAAATAATTGAACTCGAATTCGAACTCTAAAAACTCGATGGTATAACAGGCCTAGCAGCAGCTACCCAACAGATCCAATCTGCGAACTACATCTTTCAAAAGATGTATATTGACAGGTTACCAAGTTAATAATATCTAGTTCGAAAATGACGGTAGAGGACTGCACCTTTTAAGTATTTTCTGATAAGAAATATACTTTGTTACCCTACCAAGTGAAGTATTCTAATTTATTGTATTGCTCAAGCTCATCTCCTTTGGGCCCCGGCAAATAGATGTAATGTTGTACAAGGGGTGGGTTGGTGGACTGCAGTAAAGTTTCCTTTGCGGTACTAGTTGGACTACTTTCTATACTACTCTCTAAACTACTATTCCTTATTAGAAAAAATAACTTTTTTTTTGTTACATTTTAAAAAAATGAGGGTCCCACCTCACCTATTTTTCCTAATAAGGAATAATAATTTAGAGTAGTATAGAAAGTAGTCTAACTAATATTATTGTACAGTAGTCCGGTAACGGCACATGATGTAAATGTCGGTGTTTCCATCTAATCAGTGCGCTCCTTTTGCTCTGTGCTCGACTGGCTGAGTATCAACACACCCAAGATGATCATCAACGCACCTAAAAACCACTGAAACCAGCTCTACCATCAGCAGCCGCATCCGTGATAATATAGTTTGCTTTAATATACATGAACGTGCCACTGATGAATCAACTATCAAGCACTTTTGATTTTCTCAAGGAAGAATTAGAAATCAATCACATATAACAATTTCTTTTTCCTAATGATAAAGCAAAATCACATGCAGCAATAACTTTTATACAGCTAGCTTTGGCACAACATAGTAAGTGGCCAGATTTTCATTACCAGAACCTAGTATAAGGGAAAATTGCAGCTTCACCTGCTTCCCTAGGAGTGACTTTCAGGAGGAATTCATTTCACCTTTTCAAATTTTCCTCATCAACAGGAAAGGTTTCTCAAGGGGAAAAGCAGAGATATGAGAGAAGGAAAAGGTAATGGGAACAGAATAGAAGGCATGCAGATTCAAAGCAATTGAGCTACCTTAAGTGACAACTTCTCTTCAAACACAAAGAACCCTGCAAGACCTGATGAGAGGAAGTTTGTCGCAAAGCTTGTCACTGTGGCTTGTAAAGATGACAGAGCTCTAAGGCTGTTGGCATAGCATCCCCACATCGTCACATTGAACAGTACGACGAAGCCATATTTAACCAACTGATCAATACAATCTGTGAACATCAGGCAAGCCAAATAAAGAATATGTGCACCCATTCTTCTTTTACCAAGCAAAACAATAGTTTGTACAAATCAGTGTGAGAGTTTGGGAAGAACTTGAATTCCTCTTTGTATTCATAGAATATTTATAGCCAAGTTACATGATATGGAAAGTAGCCTCCTAATCACAATATATGCAGGTTTGGTAACAAAATCAATCGAGCCCATAATTCAGTTATCAGCAAGATCGGTGATAGGCTGGCTCGATATTCTTCCCACATCCCCCCACAAGCTCAAGGTACCCATGGGCAAGGATGGAGCCAGGGGGGCTAGTGGGGCCGGCCCCCCCCCCCCCCTATGAAAAAAAAATATTAGTATTATACTATAAAAATATACAAAAAAAAAAATATATGTATTTTATTGACTTCCGTCCTTCCTAAATTTTATAAGTCTACCCTCCTATGTGTGATTCCTTGCTCCGTCCCTGCCCGTGGGCTGTACCACAAGCTTGCTCTGAAGTTCAAGAAACCTGGGAATGGGCAGTGACTTCGTGAAGGCATCGGCGAGCTGCTGTTGGCCGGAGACAAAAGCCACTGTGAAGGTGCCATCATTGACCTTCTCCCGAACGAAGTGCACATCGATGCCGATGTGTTTAGTGCAGCTATGATACGCTGAATTTTTAGCCAAGTGTACTGCATTGAGATTGTCGCAATAGAGGATTGGGGTACCACTCACAGGAATGCCCAGACATTGAAGGAGATGCATAAACCAAAGAAGCTCAGCAGCCGTTGTAGCAAGTGCCCGATACTCCACTTCGGAACTTGACCGAGAGACAGTGGGTTGCTTTTTGGATCCTCAGGAGATAAGGCTTGGGTTGAGAAATATAGCAAATCCAATAATGGATCAGCGGGTGTCCGGGCACCTGGCCTAGTCTGCGTCGGAATAGGCTTGTAAAGTCATGGCTTTACCGGGGATGAATCGCAGGCCCAAATCAGCAGTGCCTTTGACATAACGGAAGTCGAAAAACCCGTGTGGCCGCTTCTAAGTGTCGCACAGTTAGCTTGCTCATAAATTGACAAATATGGTTGACGCCAAGGATAATGTCGGGGTGACTGAGAGTGAGGTACTGTAACGAGCCAACCATTTGCCGGAAGAGAGTCTGGTCGGAAACGGGGGCTGAGTCATCCTTGGACAACTGGACACCGGCTGCGAGGGGGCTCTTGCAAGGTTTGCATTTATCGAGGCCAAATCTGCGGAGGAGTTGCTGAGCATACTGAGTTTGCGATAGTAGCAGGGAGTCAGAGTAGCGGGTGACTTATAGGCCAAGAAATAACCGGAGGAAACTGGACAACTGACCAATGAGAAAGCAGAGGATTTTCGGATAACTTCCAGTAAAATTAGATCGTCCACATAGAGCAGCATTAGAATTGTGCGCCCTTTGGCTTTCCAAATGAAGAAGGATGGGTCATGGGGATAGCCAAAGAAGCCAAGCTAGAGTAAAAATGATGTGAACTTGTGAAACCAGGCACGTGGCACCTGTTTGAGGCCGTAGAGAGCCTTGTGAAGGCAACAAACATGTGTGAGACGACATGAATCAACAAATCCAGTAGGTTGTTGGTTGTAAACAGTCTCGTGGAGGTCATCGTGCAAGAAGGCATTGGTGACGTCCATTTGATGAAGAGGCCACCCAAGTCAAACCGCAAGAGAGAGCACCAGACAAATTGTGCCATGCTTGACAATAGGGCTGAATGTTTCTGAGAAATCATACCCTAGCCGTTGATTGTACCCTGGCCCTTGGAAAGAGAAGGTAATTCTCTTTTGACGGTCTGAATGTGGGCACAAGACATAGTTCCATAGAGAACTTCAAGCGCCTACCAGATTTCACGAGCCGAAGAACAATGGATAACCCGGGGAAGAATAGTGTCGGAAAGAGAAGAGGCAAGCCAGGCGAGAACCATCTAGTCGAGGCAAAGTCATGCAAGATTCGAAGGCTCGGTGTCCACCAGAGGGCCAAGGTAAGGTGTCGTCTACCAGGCCAAGAACACCATGACAGCGCAGGACCGGGAGCACCTGCATTTTCCACACCAAATAATTTGTGGTAACAAGTTTAGAAGAAATCTCTTGGATAATACCCTTGATCGAAGGGAGGGTAGGAGAAGAAGAGGCTGGTGTTGTCACAGCAGGAGAAGTGGACTCTGGTGTCACCATGGCAAAAGAAGAAGAACAGGAAGAGGTGAAAAAATCAGAATGGCTCTGATACTTTATGAGAGTTTGGGAAGAACTTTATTTCCTTTTGTATTCATAGAATATTTATAGCCAAGTTACATGATATGGAAAGTAACCTCCTAATCACAATATATGTGGGCACTGTTCTAAATGACGCTCCTTGGCGGCGCCTAAGCGCTTGGCGGTGCCTTGACGCCACACCTAACCCCTAGTCGTTTTTTTCTTGGCGGATTGTGGCGCTCCTTGGCAGTCCTTGGCGCTCCTTGGAACTTTTTGGCAGTCCTTGACGGTGAAGAATGGCGGATTAAAGCGGTAAAATTTTTTTTTTTCAGTAAATTCGGCCCAGTCATAAATAAAACAAACAAAATCCTACAACTTAATTACCCAAAATTAAAAAGCCTAATATAAAATTAAAAGCTCAACCCAACCCTAAACTCAATTACCCAAATAAAAAAATCAAATAAAACCTAAAACCGTCGAGAAGCTTGGCGACGCCTAGATGGCCTTGACGCTTGGCGATTGCTCGGTGCCATGCCACCGCCGAGCACCATTTAAAACATTGTGTACAGGTTTGATAACAAAATCAATCAAGCCCATAATTCAGTTATCAGCAAGATCGGTGCTAGGCTGGTTCGATATTCTTCCCACAATCAGCTGGATCCGAATGCTATGATGCCAGGAAAGAAAAAGCACAGAAGCAGCACAGCTTATAGTTGTTCATTCTAAACAAAGCCATGCATATAAAAGGCAGCAAAAAAAGAGCCATAACAATGTCCAAATTTGACTCAACTAAATTGCAACTAGCACCGTAGAGCAAAGCGAGTGCAAATATAGTGCACTTTTGTGATGTGTGCGCCACTGCATTGGGGACCATGCATTGCAGCCATTATTTACATTTTCCATCCATGTGTTAATATATTTATTATTATATATAAAGTTATTTTTGCTCTTCCCTAATCTTTTTGGTTAGTTTAGAACAGTGCGTGTTAGATAACCGACAACCAACACATTATATTTGTCGGATCTCATGTACACATGTCCTTTTTGGACAAGTGCGGCCGACCCCACCTAGTGGGAATAGGTCATGATGATAATGATGGTGATGACCATAGAGCAAAGCGACAAGCCTTTTATACCAGTTGTTAGATTTAGCATAGCTATTAGCCACACGAAAACAATACACACACGCGAGCGTGCGCTCACAAAACTCTTGGGCAAATCTGTTTAGGTTTTTCTAAGTTTCACAGATTAACAAAAGAACAGGCCTTATGTTCTCTTAGGCCAAACCCCATCATGAGAAGTACTGTTGCTGCCTACGTGTCTTTCCAACTCGAGCCATTTGGCACACGGATGTTGATTAATCCGTATAAACCGAGAGGATAGACCAACGCCACCAAAAGCCAACCACATCATGACATCGATTTGTTTTCCAAAAGGCAAGCTATCTCTTCAAGATGCTTGAGTTCATGCCAAAGGGTCTTCCAGAACCCCCCCTTGCACGAGGCAAGAACATTAATGGGTGCCAAGAAGCCGAGGATCATGTCAAACGGGATAACAATGGAACACTAAACTTTCTTCAAACTGTCAAAACTGAACCATTGAACATGAGTATGCCAAATCATTATCACAATCCCATTTCCTACATGTTACCATAGAAATCTGACACATCTCACCATCAACATCCATCCTAAAGAAAGCACTCACATGAAAGAAGATCTCATAGCCAATGATTCATATATAGCAACAATTGCAATCAATTAATAGAAACGCTACATGCTTCAATCACACTGGCTTAGAATAGCTAGAAACAGGAATTGGGCAAGTAAAAAGCAAGAGACGTTTGGACCTGAGAAGAGAAGTGCTTCGCGGAAATGGCAGCGAGGGCAGCGCACATGCCGGCAGAAATCGCCGATGCGTAGCCTCTTCTACTTCTACTTCCCATTTCTGTCCGATTGGGGCACCTTGCCCTCGCCTCTTCGTTTTTGTTTTTTCTTTCCTACTCCTGCCCTAAATCATGTTTATCACCCAAACTAGGGTAATCCAACCCTGACCATGTATGCATGTCTACTAGTGATAACGTTAAATGCGACAATGAATTGGTCATTTTATAAGGCATTTGGTATTGTGGGGTGGCAAGGCTCTGTATGCTTCTATCGATCTGACCGAATTATCGGTCTGATTGATAACTATCGGTCTGACCGATAATATACAAGAAATGAAACAACAAAGATTGTATTTCAACAAAAGTTATCAAAAAAAAAAAAAAAGAAT
>JAOWBR010181085.1:0-10700 GCA_028571145.1 Dionaea muscipula
CAAAAGAAAACAAAAATTGAATAAAATAATAATATAAAACTTTTGAGGAGTGAATAGTAGCTCCCTAAAAATAGGGAACCACTATTCACATTCCTTATAATAGGGAGTCATATAGAGAAGCTGTTGGAGACATTTTTTTACTAAAACTCTCTATTTTTTAGTTAAGGGAAGAGGATAGGGGTTTTGTTGGAGATGCTCTTATGTAAGTATTTTGACGTGCTTTGGGCAGCTAAAACATTGGTTTAGCCGAAAGAAATTGAAGAAATAGAGATGGGTCGACCTTAAACAATTCTTGGGATCCCGCGATGAACCCCGCGATGGATCCCGCTTGCATTTTTTAATTTTTTTTCCCTACGCTAGCAATACATTAAAAAAAACATAAAAAACCGGGAAAAAATGAAAAAATGGTGTGAAGGAGCATTGAGCGGGATTTAGCAGCGGGCTCCCAATCAATTCTAGGGTCTACCTATCTTATGGTATGGGTCGACCTATATCATCTGAAATGGTGACGTATCGATCCTAATCTAATTAAAAGATTAGGTTGGAGTTAAGGTTTCTCCTTCAACAACTAAGGTAAACTCTCAGAAGTTGGACCACGCCCCCACACCATTTCATTCATGCATATAGCTAGCCCCACCCACAGCCACCAAAAAGAAAAATTGTATAACAGACACCAGCAGAACCAGCAGCAGGCGGAGGACCCCCAAGAGCTCAAAAGTCAGGCTCCCAGTTGGGAATCAAATAAATGCTCATTGTGGGCCTAGTCGAGTAATGTGATCACACACCATGATTACATTTAAAATCGTACTCTCAAATTTTAATATATATAAAAGAATAATAAAAGGTGGTCAACGTTGTGATAGTGAGATTGAAGAAAGATGAGATGAGATCAAACGTTATACCCATATTTGTATATACCGATATATATATATATATACACACACACACAACAGTTTGTGTGGATGGTTTCGAGACGATTTGAATGGTGGAGGCGTAGAAAATGTGATTTTAAGAGGGGTTACTGAAGATCTCGATAAAAAATAATGTCGGGAAGCGCTCCATCCGAACGTTAGAAAATACGGTTTGGATCGATTTCAAAAAAAACTACAAAACTTTTTCGATGACGTTTTGAGATGATTTGAACTGTTGGATGTGTTCAAAATATGTGTTTTATGATGTGTTAATGCATTAAAACCAATTAAAAGAAAACCCCAAAAACTAAAAATCGTATAGAAACCCGAATATATTTGGGTATAACTGTATAATCAACTCTATTGGAATTGAGGGGTTAATGCAGTCATTTTTTATTACATTGTGAACATATCCTACAATTGAATCGTCCAAAATCATTTCGGATATGATACTTCCTAAAAACTTTCAGATGGAGGCCTTCCCGTCATTATTTTTGGTCGGGGTCCTAGCCGTTAGACGTCTTTAAAATATATTTTTCTAGGGGTATTCAAGAAATCATCACAAAAAAATATCGGGAAGGACTCGATCCAATCAATTGGAAAATCGACAACCGATAAAATAACAAAATTAGACAGTTGATTCGATCGAATTTTTCCCGATATTTTTTTGGGATGATTTTTTACATCTCTTAGAAAAACATATTTTAAAAACATCTAACGGTTAGGATCGTCTCAATTATCAAAAAACAAGTTGGCTCACGATGACCTTATGTATATAAGTGGCCTCACTAGAGGGTTTTCCTATATATATATATACACTAGAAATTACCCTGTTAGCACGGTGAACATCTTAATAATTTTATTTACTCTCACAAAAATTATTCGTGCACTCATATGGTGTCCGTGTCATGCAGTACATTTTATATAATTTTTTAATAAAAAAATAAAAATTATATCAACATTAGACTCGTTTTGATCCTCGTAAAAAATTATGGATTTTGACTATAATATTTTTATATTTGATAAATTATATAGTAAAATATAAAAGAAAAATAAATTATAGATTGCATAATATTATGTGATGTGATATGAACGGGGAAAGAGAAGTACTCAATTAGAGTCTTACTTTTATCTACATAGGACAATATCAACAAAGGGATAGATTTAAAATGTGGCTTGCTTTATTATATAGACTAAAAATTGTCTGTACTGTTGACACAGTGAACATCCTTACAATTTTATTTACTCTCACAAAAATTATCCGTGCGTTGTGTTCTTGTCATGCTGTGCAATATTAGACTCGTTTTCATCCTCGTATAAAAAATTATGAATTTTGACTATAATATTTTTATATTTGACAAATTATATAGTAAGATATAAAAGAAATATAAATTATGGGTTGTGTAATATTATGTGATGTGATGTAAAATAGGGAAAGAGAGGTAGCCAATCAGAACCTTACTTTTGTCCACATAGGACAATCAAAAGAGGAATATATTCAAAATGTGTCTTGCTTTATTATATAAATATGTATGGATGGATGTAAGAATGTGTACCAGTATCTCAAGCTGTCAAGAATAAGTTCCATGACCACAGGATGATTACAATTAAATGTGTTTCCTGGACAGCAAAAAGGGAAAAAAAGAACATTACTAGAGCTCTAAGAAGCATTGAAGGCCAGGCAATTGCAGAATGCTAAAATTCAACCAGTGTATATATCATTCATACATTAACAAGAGTTGTAGCGTAAAGTCCCTCGAGTTCTAAACTTGACTATGGCAGTGCCAAAACACTACTTTCCTCTACCACTTTTTAGCAGTAATCCATGCTAAAGAAACTTCTTATGGATAACTTCAGTGATGTATTCGACACTTCACAATGCACAACATAAATTCTACCTCTGGATATCTTCACAATCTAATTTCATCATCTGCCAGGCTAGTAATTAGTACAATCATTAAAAAAAAAAAATCTCAAAACATCACCATTCACATTATTTTCATCAACAGGGAAATAAAAGGCAATATGATAAGGGAAAGGTCAAGCTTCACATCAAACAAAAAAAAATGGATAGCCGCATCGGACCAAAAAAGTTCAATACATTAGCATTACCACAGCCAGAGAAATTCAGCAATTTGCCATCATTGTTTAGATCGACCATGTAATAGACCTGGAGACACAAAGGTAAGTGTAAGCACAAAGAGAAAAGAGACAGATATATCGGCCAAGATCTACGACCCTATAATGACTGCCACAACTCATCATTGTGACTCGTTGGAACTTGTCAAATTCAGACTTTGATGCGCTAGTTCAGTTAACCTCGATTAGCAAATCTTTGTTAATTGATTAGCCCGAAAAAAATGCTTCCACAATGGGTCATTAGGTTCCGAAAAGTAAAATACTACTACAGCTCCAAATACCAAGCTAGCTATAAGAAAATATTAAGCACCTGCAACACAAGTTACTTCCCCTTCGAGTTCTAACAAAGAAAGCGAGTAGAAGATGCAGCAAAAATATAAGACCTTTAAAGGTGGAGGATGAGAAAAAAGGAAGCAAAAAGGAAGTTGTCGGAAAAGCAGGTGAAACAATGAGGCAAACTAAGGTAATAACTACATCGTACCCGAAACTAAGCGCTACAATTCCACATTCAAAGGGAACAGTTTATTCCTATGGGAAACAAATACATGAGGAAACCCAGTCAGCAGCACAGTACAGTGTACACCACTATCCTGTGCTTCTTTATGCTCCATGAGACATTAAAATCTCGGATCATAATCACCAGCAATCAATAGACTCAAAAGGCTCATGGACTGTGCTAATTATACGGCAACCTAAAGAGGACCAAACATAAAAGCTCACCAATCTATCAACAGACAAGGAATTGTTCTCTTCACTGATGAGGCAATAAACAATAATCATTGCAAGAACT
Source organism: Dionaea muscipula (assembly GCA_028571145.1). Lineage (NCBI taxonomy): Eukaryota > Viridiplantae > Streptophyta > Magnoliopsida > Caryophyllales > Droseraceae > Dionaea > Dionaea muscipula. Next base: position 3,841 of record JAOWBR010181085.1, read on the forward strand.
TGGCTGCAAAATATACTCTTCGGCGGTACATATGCTTAAACAAAATGAACAAGTTGCAGTTTAACAGACAAAACTAACTACATAAATAAAGAAGCAGGTATTCCACAAGAAGAATCAGGATTATATATAACTCATCGGCAAACTGAATTAAAATGGATAAATAGCACAAATTTTGCAATCGTCACCTTATTATCTATGCCACGAAATGAAGTTGTATAGGGGTGTTCATCATCAGCCTCATTAGTATGATTATATACAACATCCAAGATGACCTGCACAGCATAAGCACTTTAGTCGAAGGTAACTGGATATCTGAGGCCAAAGAACAAAGGCAAAGCAATCAGAGTTAGGTGCGATGAGTAACGGTTTTAATATCCCTACGAAGACATAGCCAACCTCAATTCCAGCATTATGCAACGCTCGGACCATTTTCTTGAATTCCAAGGAGGCACTAATAGGTCCTCTGCCACCACTAGCATAACGACTCATGGGAGCAAAAAAGTTCATTGTTGAATATCCCCATGTGTTGATCTTCAACATCCAAGCACCGCACCACATTGAATCATCCATTCACATCAGATCCTCCATAAGAAAGGCAACAAGTAGTAGAGAACCAAATAGGCAAGAAAGTGTATCCAATTATAAGAAAGTCCTCCACCCGTAGTTAGTGGACGGGTAAATTTAAACAATCCCGCCACTGCATGGTAAAGCTATTCAAACTCACACACCCTAACTGGCAAAGGACCAACCCTATGCTGTAAGTAATGAAGTAAAAGAAACAGTGTATACACTTATTTTGTGCTAAAACAAAAATATAATTGTGTAAAATACATTTAGCCCGCATGGAAAAAGAAAAGCAAAAAACTTGAGCAAATTGTAAACTATTTCTCAGGATATTTCCTAGTCATGAAAGCCAAAATATACTCTATTAGTTCAACTGTCAATTACCGTATCGTGATGATGGAACATGTTCAACTGACGTTTACACACTCCCACATTGAGAAACCAAGAAGCTGAATATGCACAAACTTCAAAGAGTATAAGAGAATGTAAGCATTGAAAAAGAAAATTGAAAAGAAGAGTGAGAAACAAAAGCCCTTCAAGAAGACCGATCACCAAAAGTAGAACAATGAATCGTGGAAGAAAATCCGACCATCGCACAGAAAGAAAAGGAAGTTCAACAACCAAGCACATGAAATAGAGAAGCGAGGAAGTACCATGTGATCTCTTGGGTTAGGGCGTCTTTGGAATTCCATCTCATCAAACTCAAAGACTGGAAGCAATTCCACAGCATTGATGCCAAGCTCCAAAAGATGCGGAATCTTTAATGGAAAGAAATGTTAGAAATTTACAGCAAGTTCATCATTTACATACCAATCATCCATCCACAATTAAGAAAGATCTGTCAAAGTGTCTTAAGCCTGCACCAAAGGCCAAACGTATAGAACTAAACCTTCAAGTCCAAAATTTGACAATGGAAGATGGAAAATGCAAGGCAATTAGATGAAAAAAGAGTACAGAAACACCTGAATTGAAAATCTAGAACACATCCATGTACTATAGACACTACAATTATTTCATACATGAAACTTAAATAAGCCCCCATTCAACTAGGTTCTACGAAAGATCAATCACAACCAATAGAAGTCCCAATTCATCATCATCATCATCAGCGCGACCACTTTCCACTAGATGGAGTCAGCCACACGTACCCGTTGGACACATCCGCGGGATACATACACATAAGATCCGACAAATATAGTGTATTGGTTGTCGGCTATCTAACACGTACAAATCATCAGGATACATGCACCACATTCCTATAACTTACATAAAAAAAAAGTGTCCCAATTCTTATAACTCCAGCACCACATTCTAGACATGTAAGTTACATAAGTATCAGTGATACTTCTTTTGGAAGGATATGATTACATGAAGAATAGGCTAAGACCGCCCACATCACCTAAATTGGTGAACTGCATATCTAGAAAGTACATTTGCTTATCTAGATTCTGATCATAAACTAAAATGCTTATCTAGCTTCTGATCATAAAGTCAAATGTGAGGATCAAGGGAGTACATTGATTATCCAACTTCTGATCACATTTACTATTAAGTAATATATGTGATGAATCCCTACCATTCAAAAAGGAAGAAGAGATGTTCCTGTGATGGCATCTGAATGAAAACAAAGCACTGGTTACCTTCTCAATCACCCCAAGGTAGCTGCCACGTATATTTCGATCCAGTTCACTGGAGGCGTCAATAGTAAATGCACGAACGTTCATCTCATATATAACAAGTTTTTCCTACAAAAAAAGAGTAAAAATCATAAGAGCCAATGAAAAGTCCCACATTATAGAAGGGACCCAAGTGGTTAGGCCAAGTTCTTATATCATGGGCAAGTACAATATCAAAAGAAGCAATGCTCATATAGAAAAGACAGAAGACAGATGAAGATGGTTTGAATCATCCTGTATTTGTACAGCCACAGATTCAAATCTGACGGTAGGAAAGGGTTTAACATTACTGCTACATCCAACTTTATTTGCAAACATATCATACTAGAATATGTATGTTAAACTCGGATGGGCTGCCCACTTTGCAAGGAAATTCATGGTTGATAGTCCCTTTTCCCATTGTTCAAAATTTCTAATCATACTAGAATATGTATGTTAAACTCGGACGGGCTGCCCACTTTGAAAGGAAATCCATGGTTGATAGTCCCTTTTCCCATTGTTCAAAATTTATAATCATGACAAGATATGAAATAAAAGAGAGATTGAACAATTTTCTTAACCTACCTGAGGTATGCTTGGGCGAGCATAACTGTTACCCCAATCAAAGGATGGGCGATCAAAGTCATATGTTCCCAGAAACTTGGAAAACTTATTTCTTGTATCTCCAAAATCTCTACGTCCTTCAATAAATTTAGCATATGGATCAATTAAAACAACATCATTGTCAAATCGGTGCCCTTTGCGCCAATCCTGAGGACCATCTACACGGTAACCATAGAGGACATTGCTCCGTGGAAGATCCTGTCATAAATAAACACTCTCAAATGAAAACACTAAACATCGTAGCATATGAAAGGACACTCTTTAAGGCGAAATCCAGAAAGTCATTATATTGGAAAGAAAGGTCATTGTGACTAAATGGATCTCTCAACACCAACCTAACCTTTCCATATGAGCATTTCTAAAAGCACATAGACACAACAATTTTTTACTGAAAAACCAAGGCAAACCAGGCATTTTTGGTGTTAGCAGAGGGCACAACACACAGCAGACCTAAATCACAATTCGTAAGTTATGTTAGATCAAGAATGAGATGAGAATAATTAGCCAAGGGACTGGATACTGAAGTTCATTGGCTATACTGCAAAAATTGCACTGGAAAAGGAAAAAGAAGGTTACCTTAAAGCATATATGCCATATGTCACCCGTCCTATTCACACTAGGGTCCAGCCTGAATTCCATCATTTGACCATCTAATGCATCAGCCTTCATCCTGGGTAATACATGACTTGCCAAGTAAGTGACGGTCTTTCCTGCTAGCCGTGCAAATGAACAACTAATAGCAGCACCATAGACGGACAAAGATTAACTTATGTGAATAGCAACATCCAAGATTTCAAGCATGCAGTGTACTCATAACATGAGAACTAAGCTAGTAAAAAACAATATGGAACTTATGGTCAATAAATCAGCAGAATTTCTAAAAAAGGGGTCATAGAAACAGATATTCAATCAGCTACCTCCGATTTCAACATCACTTCTTCTCACTTGAAGTTTAAAGATTTTGGGAGGTGCAGTAAACCTTTTCTTTCCCATGAATTCATGTTCAATTTGGCCAGAAATTCCATAATGGTCACTAAATACATAAGCCACACTTTGAGGCACCAGCTAAGTGTCAATGTGGTATATACCAGTCACTATAAACAATTGAATGAATAAATACAATCTTACCTGTCAGGAAGTGACAGGCAAAGTGTTACAGCAACTGCATGCTGTGAAAAAATGGAAAAATTTATTCCATTCTCAACTTTAGATACCCCCAATGGAAATGCCTGACCAGGGAAAATTTGGAATGACGAGGTAGTCTCCATCACTTCAGGGGCTTCTTCCTTTCACAACAAATAGCACACACCATTGCACACAAATTAGGATTCCAAACAACATGAATAATATCTGTTAAATATATTTCAAGGGTGTTCTGCCAAGGTTAACCTTTTGGTAGAATTGGTTCCTTAATATGGTATTAGAGCAGACATAATCAAAGTGTGACCCGCATTTTATTTAGCACTTGGTATGAGGAGGGTCAGTGTGTATTCCACGCTTCAAGTCCAAAGAGGCATTTGTGCAAGGAAACGTATTAAATATTATTTCAAGCAACTTCTACCAAGGTTGACCTTTTAGTAAAGCTAGTTCTTTAACAATATCAATCTACGACACTGAAATTGGATAAAGCGATGGATAATCAGTCTCCTCCCCACAAGGAGCAAAACATTGACAAAGTTCAGTTTACCCCAAAGTGGATTCACAATTCTAATCCCTTGTCCTAGTCCATCTCAATGTGATGCAGTGACTCCCACAAGAACATCTTCAACACTTGGAAGAAGGTTCACAAAGTTAAGTTGGCCTCAATGTACTGAACTTTTTTATTAGAAGCTTCATCATAGTGTCTACAACGATTTTTTGTCATGTAAACCAGCTAAATTTTCCTTGGACAACTCCTATGCTAATGGTGGAAAATAGGGGATGGCACTCTCTTCTTCATATTTTGGGCAAAATACTGTCAACAATTATTTTTTCCCTGGATTCCCTCGGGGACTGGGGGAGAAGGGAATCACACAATGCCATTCAACCTCGATGTCCCAATCATAAAAGTTCTTAATCACTTAGTCCAAGCCTTGTAGGCTTCAATTAAGGTACCATCAGGAGATCTTTTCTACTTTTCACAGTAAAAAGGAAGAAAACCCTAGTCAACTATGCAGATACCTACCACAAGCACTTGTTCATAGCGATCATAAGCACTGGCTGTTGCACTCTTCATGCCACCCCTTGTCGAACCTAAAAGGACAAGCTGAACTGTTAAAAAATGTAGAATTGCTAACATGGAGGATGAAATTGCCACGTGTTCATCATATCGTAATGGAGTACCTCCCAAAGTGATTGCCTGGTAGCCACTATCTGATGGTTTCTCCCGTGGTCTCAATCTACACAGAGGAAAAAAAACCCCACGAAATTGAATACTAGTTGTGCCTCCTAAATGTTGCTAAGAGAAAACAGGTGAGCAACACCTTAGAAATGGAAAAGAAAGCTTCACTACTTATACGACTTCCTTGGGTCCTCAGTATAAACTAAAAGCTCTGAATTTACTTCATGTTCCTATCATTGCTACCGCAAGCATCAAACATGGGCATAATGCAGCAATCTCATGTAAGACAATCTTCTTCTTTTTTGACTTGGGAGCGATGACTCCCTCATCTGGACTTCGATAATATTCATAACTGTAGTAAAATGCTAAATTAACAATAATTTCCGTTAAAAGGAAAGAAATAATTGACGATCCTAATTATAAGAGTAGGAAGAAATCAATTATTTTATATACATAATTGTAGGAATTGCTATAATGGTTTACATACTGTAATCTTTGTATAAAACCATGCTCTGTTTAACTACTTGTATGATGAATAATACATTCATCTACTCATTTTTATCAGAGCAATCCTAAAACCATTCTGAGCAAACAAAACCCCATCACCTTCTGCCACAGCAGTCCAACCCTCACAAACACGACAATGGCTACTGACAAAACCATAAAGTCTGCCCATAATCTTAGACAACCTTGGACTTATTTAGTCAACATGCATGCTCCTTGATGGGCAAAAATATGGACAATGGAGCCGTGCCATGAGGATTGGCCTTAGAGCCAAGAACGAAATTGGACTTGTGGATGGATCCATCACAGCACCTACTGCTAAGCAGCTGTGCAATGACATGTTGTTCTCGTGGATTCTGAATGTGATTCACCCAAACATATCCAGCAGCGTCCTCTACGCAGAGCAGCGGCAACAGTTTGGAGTAACCTCAAAGATTGTTTTTTCTCATCCAGAATCTTAACAAGCTCTAATGGTAGTCCAGTCCCAAGAGCATTCAATCGACAATAAAGGGAAAAGAAAGAGTCAGTTAATTATTTCCATGATCTCCAATCCCAGTGTGATCTTTCCACTCCACTGATCACATCTTCGACGATACCGGATCCAAAGAAACCGAATCAAATTTCAGAGAAACACGAAATGAAAGAAAAGAAGTGAACTGTGCGACCGACGACGACGCAGCAGTATTACACACATTCAGATACAATGGATCTAAAGAAGTTGGATTTGCATCAAAAGGAAGTAAGAGCTTTCGAGTCCATTACCCAGTGTTAGGGAAGTTGAATGATGAGGGACGAGAGGGAGTGGAAGGAGACGGCTTGAGATTCGAAGGTTGGAAGGAGGAGTGGAGCCTGATGAGTCCCCGTCCCCGTTGTGACGAAAGGATCGCATCCATGAAAAAGGCGAGATCAGAGCAGAGCCACAGCTGCAGGGACGCCGAAAAGAGGAGTGGAGGATGATTACAGTCACGCTGTGGGAGGAGGAGAGAGGAGAACAAAGGAAAGCAACTTTCCATGCTACTCACACTGTCATCGATTTCTGTTTCATCCACGTGAACGGCTACGCCTTTTTCTCGTACTATTCATCTTCAACCCCACTATTCATTTACTATACACACTTAGAGGCTGTTTGGTTTGTCTGTTTTCTATTTTGAGTTTTCTGTTTTGAGTTTTCTGTTTTCTGTTTTTTGTTTTCA
>JAOWBR010181096.1:0-10700 GCA_028571145.1 Dionaea muscipula
TTTTTTACGATGATCAAAATGAGCATAATGTTGATATAATTTTTATTCTCTTTTTTTTATTAAAAAATTATATAAAATACACGACATGATACGGACACGGACAATTTTTGTGATAGTAAATGAAAGTGTAAGGGTGTTTATCGTGCCAACGGCACGGGTAATTTCTAGTGTCAACAATGACTAGTAGTAAGCACAGCACATTCAAAATTAACCAGGGATATAGATTATAGTATGTGAACAGAGCGGTCATCATCATTGTCTTCCAACTCGGAATTTATCATATTGCAAAACAACTCCCATTTGGATAACTTTAATCAGCTACTGAAACAAATGAAGCAGGACTTGTATTGTATCAGTTAGTGTTATCCACACCACACAAGCTATTCAAGGTAGTTGCAGCTTCCAAATTGTAAGAAAAATCGACACGGATAGTATTGAAAGTGGGCTGCATATGGTACGAAAATCAAAGCAAGCAAAAATCAGTCCTTACACTTGAGTTATTTGTCGACTCTCATGGTTCCCTCTGAGGATTGTAATTCTGTCCCTGTAACGAACTTTAAGAGCCACTAAAAGCGTAACTGTTTCCACTGAATAGTAGCCACGATCTGCAAAAGCAAAAATGAAAATCAGAGATGGGAATATATACAACAATATACTCTGCCAAAATCGACAATGCAAAGAGGGGGTCCACTCGGACGTGCACAACTCCATAATGCATGATTCTACAAAGCATCCTACAGTTAGCAAACAGACAGATGATGGAATGAAGTATACAGGGAATGGGTAACTGATGCCAACATACAAGTTTCACAGGACAATTAACCTCCCTTCATGCCAGACCACGAACATGGGCAATTCAAGTATAATACCTTTGGTGTGAAAAATTGATGTGATTAACAGCTTTAGGGTAAGTATTCAAATATCAGAACTTTGTGTAATAGCTGTCAAGAATGACTGAAGAACATAAGCAACACAACTGCTTCATCAATCAAAACAGTTTACAACCTGGTGGTCCTGGTAGTATCCTACTATCCTATCGCAGATCCTATCACACATAAACCTATTCAACTGTCTCATCAATAAAAACAGTTTACATACTTCATCAATATTCCGAGTCCCTCTGGACACTATTAAGCACTACAATCACCAGTCGTATCCTAATATCGTATTGCAGACCCATACACTTGATCTTTACTCCACTTGAGCAAAAAAACTTTAGCTTTTAACTCGGCATTGACATCCCAACATTCTGCATTCATCAAAATTATATCGTTTGGAAAGTATATACTACGTTGTAGCAAATTATCATGGATATAAAAAAATCATTCACATGTAGCCAAAATAAACAAATATGTTTTGGCATTAATGATATCCTGGATAAAAGCCCATAAGAATTCGGAAAGTCAAGTGTTCCCTCAAGTTGCCATCACATGATGTATAGAGCAACCATGCGAATGTTTGAAACAAGGAACTCGAAAGTTCAACGAAGGTTTCTTTCTAGTCCAAACTTCTCCACAACAACATCATTATGTACACCATCTTATGATCTCTTTCCACCTTCCCTTGGAGGCATCTTGTATTCTAAGTATTAGAGTTCACAGACATCTCTTCAGCAAAATATTTCTAGTAAGTTATTATTAGTTAAGTGAAATCAATATCTTTCTCCCTAATAAAATGAAAAAACTCCATATGTTTGGTGTTTGTCCCAATCAAAACATATAGACCAGTCTTTCTTAATATCTGACCACTTTTTGGATCTTGGCATGGGGATCGACATGTCCATGTCCATCCAACTAATGCGCCGAAATCAAAACTTCAGTGTTACCTTCATTATTGCTTTATCATTAGGCAATATCATCAATAGAACTAGTATTTCCTGCAATTTTTGTAAGCTGAGCCATATGAATACATCAGCGTAGTTCACCATCATAACGTGGACATGACGGCACATAATTGTAACATATGCACACGATATTATGCTGATAACTCCATGGACTTGCAACAATTTTTAATCGAATCATATGCGTATAAGATTTCCTAACTCAAACATGACAAGAAATTTAAATGCATCACAAACAGTATAAAAACTGTTAGGAAACCAACTTTATCAAAAGATCGACCTCATGGTAGAAGGTACATGAATAATATTTATTTTAACACGTCCGCTCACGCGAATGTCTCTTTTGGACTTGAAGCGTGAACTGTGCACTGACCCACCTCATAGTGCTAAATAAATGGGGTCGGACTCGTAGATTCGAACTCGTGACCTTTGATCACGCTTCACGCCTGCTCTGATACATGTTAGGAACCAACTCTACAAAAGATCGACCATAACGCATGATTCATATTTATTTTGACAGAAACTACTTCCAACTGACACAAAACGCAACATCAATTCAAGAAAAAAGAGAGCTTCAAGCCGATAACCCACCTACGTAATCCCCCATGAAAAGGTAATTAGTGTCCGGAGTATTCCCTCCTATCCGGAACAGTTCAATGAGATCATAAAACTGCCCATGAATGTCGCCGCAAACAGTCACCGGACACTTCACCGACTGCACGTTCCATTCCTCGACCAAAATAGCCCTCGCTTGGTCGCACAACGACTTCACCTCGACCTCCGACAACGGCTTGCATTCCATCAACTGCTCGATCTGCCGATTCAGATCCGCATGAGACGGCATCGTCTTACCCAACGATCTGCAGCTCACTTACCTAAAAAAAAAGATCTGCAGCTCCGAGTAATCAGAGTTCAGAGATCCGATCGAAATCCGAAAATTTTCCGAATCCTCAGCTCCGGTGAGAACGAATCAACATCAGATCGGTTGCAGCGAAAGTATATTAGGGTTTCGGTTGGGGATGATGGGAGAGTTGGAAGAAATCGAAGGAATTGAAGGAGAGAATGGATTCCAGCTGCTGCTTCGCTCATCACTGGTTTGTTAATGGACTGGCGCCATTAATGGATCAAGGCTGCTTTGCTCGGTCTCGCCCTCTTCCTCTCTCGCTCTCCCTGATCCCCTGTTTCCCTCTCTAGAAAACCAGAAATTGGAGGAAAGTGATGGGAAATGTACTTATACCGAATCCTGTCGAGTGGACTGGGGAGGAGGAGATGAGATGTGGGTCCCGATTTTACGAAAAATTAATTCAAATCCAAATCAAATGGGAAGAGCAGATATAATGGAAAACTAAGAGGAAATCACATTATTAGAAATTTGTAGTGTTCGAACATCTCCAACAATATTTTTTATTTTTTTAAAAAAATTTTATTAAAATTTATCTTTTTTATTTTAAGAAATCCCTATTTTAATAATTTATTTCAATAATATTCTCTATTTTTTTTCTATTTCATTTAAATATTATTTTATCATAAATATTTATTTGAATAACCATTTATTAGAATCAAAAGAAAACAAAAATTAAATAAAATAATAATATAAAACTTTTGAGGAGTGAATAGTGGCTCCCTAAAAATAGGGAGGCACTATAGTCATTCTTTATAATAGGGAGTCATATAGAGAAGCTCCTGGAGGAATTTTTTTGCTAATACTCTCTATTTTTTAACTAAGGGAAGAGGATAGGAGCTTTGTTGGAGATGCTCTCAGCTAGTTCCCAATAGTTACTCCATACTTGTAGCCTACATTATTTTGTGTAGGAGGGCAGGGGTAGAACCAACAATAGAGGAGTTCTATTCACCGTGTTCCCTAAAGGAGACAGTTAGGACAGGGTATTGGAGGTTTAAGAGCAAGCGTTACATGAAAATTGTGGAAATTCGAAGTAATGTAAAAGCTTGGAAAGTGAAATATGTATATGTTACTTCTAATGAGTGGGATTTTGGGGATGAGATTACAGAAGTCCTAGAGAACCCAACTCCATGACCAAGAACAGTTCTAACAGAGGTAGAGATGTCTCTTAGGTGTACATTTGAATGCTTTTGGCATGGTAGAGCTAAACATTGGTTCCAAGTGGTCTCTCTAAAAACTATGGAAGAATACGGAATTGCAACAGTTCCTCATCCAAGTAGGATTGCTTGTGCTATATGTTTTGATCAAATACTAGTCCTTTTGATGTTGTATAGGCACTAATAATGTCAAATGTGGATCATCTTTGTTATAGGAATGGATCAGATGATAGCAAGGCTGCGAGCCATGTATGGGTCCTCTGGTTCTCAAGTACTTGAAGGAACTGAGGCTCATAGACGATCATCAGCTGGATCAACAGAACAGGAGCAACTGGCTCAACAATCTGTTCCAGGCTCAAGTAGGGCTTCTGAGCAAGCAAGACCAATCACTCAAGAACCTGGAGATATTCCAGTTGAAGAGGTATTTGAACTTCTGTCTTTGATCTTTATTGAAGGACGGTTGTATAACTAATATCTGCAAAACAACTAACTTGTTAATGCTTTTGTTATGTATTCTCATGATCAACCAGTTCGACTGAGAATAGTTCCTCTCAGTCATAAACAAGCATAGATAGAAGATGTACCTCATGAGCCGAGAGAGAAACAAACAGAAATGGTTAAGGAAATAAAGAAAGGTAAGTGTTGTGACCAAAGACACATGACAGGAGCGCCACACGAATGTGACACCACCAACGCAGCGGAAAAACCAGAAAATAAACAAGTCAATAATCGACTGACCGAAGGGAGAAAGGAAAAACAAGGGAAAAATAAATAAACGGCGGAAAACCAAGATCCACTAGCAATAAGAGTTTACAAAAAGGGAATCGAAGCTATAGGATTACAGCCGACTCCAAAGACGACAACCTAATCTACCCCAAAATCAAAGAGAAAACCAGAAACGGACCAAAGAAATGTCCGGACAAATCTCTCCATGCTCCCTAGGATCTCTGCTGTGTCTCCGGATGCCACTGGCGTCGATCTTCAAACCCCTTCCCGACAATGGAGGATGCCTACTAGGGTTTCCAAAAGATATATCGAACCGAGTATCTGAAACGGGCTTTAAATAGGAAAAATCTCGTAAAACTTTACCGTAAACACGACCATGTTCTTCTCAGCACGCTCGTGCTTCTGCTTTAAACATGCTGCCCACGGGCCTGACAAGGCCATGCCCACAAGCACGGCCCGACACCCCGCCCGTGTTCAGCCCAGCTCCACGGAAGAAAATCCAAACTCCCGCACACGGCCATGTCAACAAAAAAAACACACACATGTTCACTCCGATACTCACCGAAACACAACTCAAACACCTCCAATTCATCACCGAAAGATCCCGAACATCGCCCAAGTTAATAACCCGTGGAATGGAAGTCGCCAAACATAATATGAACTCTTTGTTCACGTGCGTAAGAGGAATTTTCCCCTACAACAGAAATAAAAGGTAACCTTTTCATATTCTGTATAACATTGTTCACACTTAATGTAATAAAATTGGATTATGCTATATTAATATGTTAGACCTAAAATCTATAATATTAGCTATTTATATCTAGCAATGATTTTAGAATTAAAATGATTAATCGTTAAACATGTTATATTTATGAATGGGTAGGCTTATATATAATGAGCAAAGGGTAATCCGTGGATCGCGCAAAAAAAAAAAAATAAAAAGCAAAAAAAATATCAACAATCTAAAATTTTAAAAATAAAAAATAATAAAAATAAAAAATAACCCTTCTCCTCCCTTCCTCTCTTCCCTCTTTAATTTTCGCTTTTCCCACTTATCCTCCTCTCTCCTATTTAATTCGTCTTTTCGCTCTCATTCCTCATCACGATCGTCAATTGTCTTTTGACAAACCATCTAAAATCAATTTAAACTGTCAGTTATCTTTTTGATTCAAAAACTGTTCTCTTTTGTATTATATTATAGACTAGAGGGTGCTCGTGCCTTCGACACGATGAGCACTCCACCTCGAAATTATATTAATATTTGTATTGTTCGGATCATCTTAATAAATTTAAAAATTTGACTATAATATTATATAAATTTTATTAAAAATTTAACTTTTATTAAAAAAAATTATAATAAAAAAACGCTTTCGCCCCACTTCCACCCTATCTCACCCTACCCCCACCTCTCTTAACGTGACATCTATCCTTCCATATTTTCAAACTTCATCCTCGTTTATAATATAAATAAAGATAATAATAATCATTTGGTACCCCGAGCTAGACTTTGAATCCTGGCGATAGAAAAACCAATATTGTTAATTGGACTACCAACCAAACTACACTCTAAACTATTTTTCCTAATAAGGAAAAGTGGTTGAGGTGGTTGGGAATGGTGACAAAGGAAACAAATAACGGGTCTCCCACTCACTTTTTCTTATTAGAAAAAATAGTGTAGAGTGTAGTTTGGTTGATAGTCCAAAACGTCTCACTCACCTCAGAGTGATTAAAGGCAGCATTAATATCATCGAGATTCACATCCTCGTCCTGGGCAAATTTTGGTGGTTGATAATCTTTTTTAAACCATTCATCTTCTAAAATTTCAGCGATCGATATCCTCTGCACAGAAGCAACAGCTTAATTTATATATTAACCCTTGAGAAAAAAGATCAAATTTGAGTAACCCATATGATATGAAACACAACACTTGAATAATCTTACAGTCAAGGGGTTTGGATCAAGAATACGTTTGATGAACTTCCTTGCAGCGGTTGAAAACCATGATGGACAAGAAAAATCAGCCCTCTGGATCTGAAATGAAAGATTAACAACAAAAAGAACACCTTTGACTTCAATCAGTTACCTTAGAAAAAAAAAAAAACACTGGCAAGAGAAAATCAAGCTCCACCAAGCCATGAATACTCACTTTCTTGTACAAGCTCATGAGGTTTACATCATCGAAAGGCAAGTACCCAGCCATGAGGACAAAGAGAATAACCCCGCAAGACCATACATCCGCCGACGTACCATCATAACCTTTATCGGTGAGCACCTATTTCAAAGGAAAAAAAAAAAAAACCATTAGAAAGCTAGATATAGATCTCCTGTGATATCCCAAGTCAATGGGCGGGAAGAGATTAAGATTGAATACAGATCTAATAGGTTTCATCTCTATCAATATCTCATATAAAAAGGCCCGTTAAAGTGTATGTTGGATTCGGGACATTACAGGCAAGCAGTATCAGAGCGGGTCAGTACTTGGTGCAGTGGACAAACGTGCCACATGCATGACTGAATGATCTTTGGACCTTAATGTCAAGTAGTTGGTCGGGGTTTTAAGTGGGGAGATTGTGATATCCCATATCGGTGGGCCTAATGAGTTTTATCTTTGTCAACAGCACATCTGCTATAATTAACAAAGTGTTACCTCGGGAGCAACATAGTTAGGAGTCCCGCAAGCGGTATGAAGTAGCCCGTCCTCCTATAAGAAGAACAAACACAATTCCAAATCAGCATTCAGGCTTCAACAGAGATATGAAGCTAACATGGACAGACAATTGGATGGACTATAAGTTACAAGAAATGAGCAAAGCCGAGATCACGTACCCGTACTTGCTGCGAAAATGCACTTAGTCCAAAATCTGAAACTTTAAGAACATCGTATGAGTCCAAAAGTAGGTTCTCAGGCTGCATCGAATTGAAAAAAGTTGCAGAAATGAAGAAGATTTCACAGTGCATTGATCATTTATTAAGAGGGTAAAAAGAGCCAAAGAGTAACCAAACACCTTTAAATCTCTATGATACACCCCTCTACTATGGCAATAATCTACAGCATTTATCAGCTGCTGAAAGTATGTCCTAGCTTCATCCTCTTTAAGCCTTCCATGTTTGGCCTAGAAACAAAATAATCAATAAAAATTTCCTCCTGGGTAAAACAATAGCTTGAAGATCCACAGATAATAGGTCACAGTAACACGATCACTTAATCAGCAAGGGACTCACAATTTTGTCAAACAGCTCGCCTCCGTCTATGAAGTCGAGCACAATATATATTTTTGTCTTGCTTGCCATCACCTATGCACAAGGCAAGACAAATAAATTAGAACAGCAAATGCGCGAGAAGTAGCCTTAAGGATTTCTAGTGAAAATTGCTATTTGCACTATGTCAATAACTCACTTCACCCATTTTATACTATTCGATCAGTCTGCAGTTCAATAAGCCTGATCGAACAAAAACAACCTAAAATGTGGTGGCATGAGTTAATGAAAGTGGTGACACTAGCAATTTCCAGTTCTAGTCATTGCCCGTCTTGGGGCATATAATAGAACTTATTCTCAACACATTAAAATTAAGTTCACTCTTGGTCAAGAAAACAGTGAAAATCTGCAAGGAGATAAGGTACCTCATGGAGTTGAATCACATTAGGGTGCTTGATCACCTTCATGGTAGCTATTTCCCTCTTTATCTGGTGAATGAATAGCATAAACAATGCCCGAATAATCAAACCATCAATAAATGGCGAAAAATCGATGTGAGAAAAACTAACACATGATTCAAATCTAGGCCTGAACGCCCGCAATCAAAACTACACCGTCGCCCGCAACCAAGACTAAACCTGAGCCACAGAGCCCAGGACCAAATAGTTGATGGGTTATGGGCCAAAGGCCAAAGGCCAAAGTCTGATGCTCGATATGTCGGAATAATTCACACATGACTCAAAAGCAAAAGCATATATAGATAGATGTGCAATCCAAGAGAATATCAACCACGAATCCTCTATTTTTTTTATTTTTTTGACCAACAACATCCAATCAAGGATGTTAATTTCCATTGTAAGATAGGGTCATCGATCGGCTTCACCATTAAAGCAGGTTATTTGCAATTAATACCTTGATTTGTTACAAATTAACTTTCACAGGAATGATGAAAGAGCAAAGAGATCGTAATTTGAATCAACAAAGAACAATATTGATAACGACAACAAGAAAACCAATCCCACAAGTGACAATTGAGATTCGAATAATTATCATGGGAATTAACCTGTTCAACCATCTTGTGGTGAAGTACTTGATCGCGATTGAGGATCTTGATGGCGACGGATTCACCGGTCTCCACATTCCGTGCATACTTGACCTTGGCAAAGCTTCCTTCACCGACCGTCCTCCCCAATTCGTACTTCCCCACGCGAAGAGTCCTCGTCGCCGACGGTGTACTCATGCTCTTTCTCCGACCAAAATTAATCTTTCCTCCAATTCTTGGTCCGTCGTAGGCGGTGGCGCCAAGCAGCAGGCCCTCCACCACTTAAACGGAGTAGGAGGAGGAGGAAGAAGAAGAAGAAGAAGATGATGAAAAAGCTGATGAATGATGAAGAGGCCATGCAATTGCTGGGTGAAATGGGAAACCGAGAAAGACGGGGACCCACTGGTTGGGTTTGAAAAAGCTGGTTTGCCCCGACCCGATTACTCGTAATTATTCGGCGCCATTGATCACTTACATTATTAACAAGCGTCCAAAAACCAATCCCCACCGCAATGATTAAATTTCTGGTCAGTTTGTTAACTCTTGGCCCACAGCAGTGTGACGGTACTAGAAATTTTAATTAGGATATTCAACATTAATTATAAAGTATTACCCGCAAGAGGATGACGCAGTTGATCGACGCTCATTCATCTATTTTCGAGATCTTGGGTTCGAAATGAAGCGTGGTGAGAATGCCAAGAGAAACAGTTTGGTGAAGGTCCTTGTAAATAGACCTAAATTCCTTGACCTCCTGTGGTTATGAACCCATAGTTAACCGGGGTATATGGTTTGTGAACTATTGCATACTTAGGATTCAAAAAAAAAAAATTATTATAAAGTATTTGTAAAAGGATAAAAATTGTGAAAATTTGAAAAAAAAAAAAAAATGGTGCCAATTTTTAAAAAAAAATAGTAAATACTAAATGATTTTTTAAAGAAAATATTAATATTTTAGGGTATTGTATGTTTTTTTTTTTTTTTCTTTGAAAAATAGGACATTGATAAAATTGTATCAACTATTAAAAGTTAAATGTTAAATAAATTAGTTATGGATTTCAAACCTTACTAGCGTTGCCCCTGGCCCACAATCGTGCTACATAGACAAAATCTCAAACTCAATTGTAACACTATGTTTAGATGGTGGTAAATGATGGTAGAGAAATGAAGGTTAAATTTTTATTAACCATGTTTTTTTTAACCATATTTGAATAAAAATGATGGTGGTGAATGGTGAAGAACGAAGGTGAATTTTTTCCCATGATCGAAGTTTTAATCACCCTTTTTTTTTTGCCAAATTAGTGGATAATGGTGGTGAATTAAAAAAATATCTAAAATACCCTTATTAAAAAAAAATAAAACTTTATACATTAAAAATAAAGAATATTTACGTAAATTGAATTTCATTAACCTCTAAAATTTATTCTCTTCCTTTCTTTTCCCCTCTATTTCCCCCCACCCATCATCCAAACCAAAATTTCTACGTAGTCCGCTGATTTTGCCCGCTGAGTTCCCTGCTAGTCACACTCAATTTTTGGATTTTCTTTTTTTTTTTTCTGCGTTCTTTATACTATGCTCCATCCTGCGGTACACATGAAAACAAAAGAAAAATCAATGCGGATTCCGGAGCGGAAAACACAGCGGACTCCGTAAAAAGGTTGTCATCCAAACATAGCATAAACTCCTAGACCCTAACAGATGAGGGAGGTACCCGTAAGGGGGTGGCGTAAGGGGGTGGCGCAGTTGGTCGACGCTTATTCACCTATTCTCGAGATCCTGTGTTCGAACTGCGCCTCATGAAGCGTGGTGAGAATGCCAAGGGGAACAGTTAGGTGGAGG
>JAOWBR010181107.1:472-10700 GCA_028571145.1 Dionaea muscipula
TTTTACCCAGCAGTGTGGAGTCCCATCCCAGTGACAATGAGCGAAGCTCCCAAACTCTACGTTAACAAACCCAAGAAAGGTAAACCCTGACACCACCACACGGCATCAATTATCAGCAAGTGTTTTCTTTTTAATATTTCCACCTTCATTGTTGTTGTTATTTTTTTGGGGGTGGGGCTTTGTCTTCTTTCGCTATCCAATAATTTCTGTTCACCGGTTGATTTTTGTGGGTTTTTTGGGTGGTTGATGGTGGTGTAATTGCAGCTCAAATCAAGCAACTGCAGCAGCAGCAGCAGTTAAAGGGAAAGGAAATGCAATCATCAATAGCATCGCAGGCAACAGCATCAGCTGCTGCCTTGTCGTATAAGGGCGGCGGTGGTGGTGGCGGAGGGGCGGCGGTGAAGCCACCGGAGCCGCCAAAGGAGTCGTTCGCAAGACGGTACAAGTTCCTCTGGCCTCTCATCTTGGGTGTCAATATTGCTGTTGGAGGTTTTGCTTCTCTCCCCAACTCTACTCCCCTTGTTTTTTTTTTTTTGCTAAGTTTCTGTAGTTGGGTCATTTGCATACTCCATATTCTGCTGATTGGTCACTCAATGGTGCCCAGTTCAATCCTTTTTTGTTTGGTGTGCATTTTTTTTTTTTTTCAGATTTCATTTCGTGGGACCTTAGATCACTTATAGATCTGCCAATCCTAGGAATAACTGTGTAAGATGTACAGGGCTGATAGAAATTTTTTTGGTTCTGTCATGCCCTAGATTGGATTATATCACAGTTGAACATTGATGTGATTAGGCTAACTGTGAGTCAATTACTACATCCAGCCTCCCAGCTATGTATCCAAAATAGCGCTGAAGGAACGCAAGATCGATTAGGCTATTTGTTTTCTAGATTGTGGATGACTGTTATCTCAATTGGGTGTCAATTGTCAACTATGGGAGTAGCACTATAAAGCTGCAGGTTAGATGATGATGGTTTATGTGTTGCATGAAATGTGTACTGTTATGCTTGTTAATTGGTGATTGTTTTTCTTTCCTAAGTTACAAGAGAAGTTGGAGGCAATGCTTTTATTGAGATAGATAGTACGGAATGTATGTTTTCCTTGTCGTTTTGGTAGTGAAGAAGAGTTTCTTTCCCAGTCTCAAGATGCATGAATTACAATTTGATGGTTGTTTTCAAGCGTCAAATTCAACTGATGTCATGGGTGAGGTGGGGTGGAGAAAGGATGTTACGAGTTATGTAACTTATGTTTAGATTTGTGATGCTTTGGTGGTTTAAGGTTCTTGAATGCTACATGCACGTAAATAACCAATTGAGTAATAGGTTTTGCATATCGTGCTGGTGACTGCTGTTACTATCTTTTTATTATGAATCTGAGTTGGTTAGCTCAACCTGTTAACAGTATGCAGCTATGCTACCCTCAGTCTTCTGGGCTGAAGACTGTTGGGTCAGCTACTTAGGTTTGTTTATTGGGGTGGGAAGTGGCACGGGGATAGAGCTATAGAGGGGCAGGACTGGAGGAATAATGTGTTGTTGGAGGGAGCTGGAGATTGGATATTGAAAGTGCAAGGATTAGGTGCTGACCGTCCTGTAGGACTGTTAAGAAGGCTATACTTGAAGTGGTTCATTTAAATACATGTTGCGCTTTTAGTTTCATGCTAGTAGTTGAGTGTGTTGTAGCTTCCAATTCTCTGAAACCTCGGTAAGCTTAGATCTTTCATTACCATTTCACTATATCTAGTATCTACTTTAATTTTCTCACCCCTCAGCTGTCAATGAAACATATTTCCTCAAATTTAATTGAAGGGTTGAAAAGGTGATTCTCATGGGACATCTCAAGATGTCTTTTCTTTTAAGCGTTAATTTTTTTTAAAAAAATTCATTTTAAGTCATAAAGACGTTATGTTTTGGACAACGTTCTTTGCATGTCAGAATTAAGTCTTCAATTACAATATGCAATTAGAATTACAATATGCAAGACAAACCCACCCCTATTGTAGTTGCCTTCACATAGATGTTTTTTCCTTGGCAATATGTCCTATTTAAGAGGTGTAAAAACGTTCTGAAATTTTAAGAGAAAAGAATTGTCAGTATGAAAAGTTAAGATGTAAAGGAATCAAGGCCTTGAAGAGAACATACCTTATACCTGTGTACAAGCTAGATGCTGCCTGTATTTTTTGAATGGGCTGCCATAGCTATATATGTCTCGGAGAAACCATCTAAAATCACCATCTCCATGATGCAAAGACTGATGCATGTTCGTGCTTAAGCTCGTAAGGTCATGCATGCTCATTTCATTGTTGTTTATTAAAAGTTAGTTGAAATCTGATGATATAGTAAGATATTTAACCTTCAGGTGGAATTCATTGTGGTGGTTGAATTGAAACTGTTTCAGGGATAAAAAGCATGGCTATTGAGAGGGGATAGGTGATGATCATGTGAATCTAGGACAGAAAAGCATGGATGGAAGGATGAGGTTTATTGATGAAGTTAATGTATTCATGAAAAGTACAGCCAAAGGGCCTTGAAGGTAAGTATACTTAAACAAAGGTAAGAACACCTTATACAATCCAAGCTGTCAATTAAGTATGCAACGGAGGAGTGAAAGAAAAGTGTGGAAGCCCATTTTGCAAGGAATTACCTTATATTTAGTCGTTGAGAGCATATAGAGGCTAGTCTGTGCTTGAAAGGTGTAATAATATCTCTCTATAGATTAATGGCACTAAGTTCTGTAAGCTGAAGTTTTAAGAGGTTATTAGCTATTGAAACCTAAAGATCACATTTTGGCTAGACAATTTTGGTTGTTGCCCATTTATGTAAGCTTAAAATGGGTGACTCGTTCAGGCTAGTGAGAACAACTTTTGTGTATGAAGAACTTCCTCGATATAAGATAGGGTTTCTATATACACTAGTCATAAATGAGAAGGGTTAAATTGAAATGTTCAAGCCAACTTGACGGTGGGCGATCACTATCTGTGTTTTTATAGGAGCAGCTGAGTAGAGCAGAGTTGTTTCCATTCATCATATGGACGAGACTGCTTAGTGCGTGTTAGGTAGTCAATAACCAACGCACTATACTTGTCGGATCTTATGTGCATGTATTCAGATATGTGTAGCCAATTCCACCTAGTGAGAAATGGTCAAGATGATGATGATGAGATGGACGAGACTGCTTCTAGACATATAGAAATTCTTTGATTGAAGGCAAAAGACAATTTCTCAATGTAGTGTCCCTTGCTAAAGCTAGTTGGCTCTCCAATACAGAAATGGTGAATAGGCCTGAGAGGTTAATCAAATGGGATGAAGGGAATGGGGAGGAGCTGAGCTCAACTTGGAAAGGAGCACTCTTGCTCAACTTGTAATTTGAATTTGATGGAATGATAGATAGATGTCCAGCGAAATAGCCAATTATTACAATCTATAGTCCTAGGCCAATGCCTTGGCTGCCATTGATCTCGACTTGATCAAGGGCTAACAAGGTTTCTAGAGGCGCCCAATATGATTGCCTTAATTTAGCCTAGCCATCTACCTTACTGTTAGTTCTTGCTAAAATAGTACATGGAATATTATACATAAAGGACTATAGGTGGCAATTATACAATTTGTACAATGGCCCTTGATTTTGTTAGCAAGCTAATGGTCCCTAGGTGTGCACAAGGGAGAGGTTGCCCAGCTTGCCAGGTGGCATATCTGGTGGCTCCCACTGGTTTCAATTTCAACTCAGCGTCCAGGGTGTCCATCGAGCTGGTGAGGTAGCTACAAGTCAGCAAGTGATAGTTGAGTTGACAGGTCTTGATTGGTTGGCAGTATAAATGGTAGGTGTTGGAGGCTAGCAGGTCTGGAAATTGAAGGGATTGGTTACTGTTCCCGCTTGGTTAGCAAGCCTACAAAGAAGACTGTGCTGGGTCCTTCATTGTTGGCAAGGGTACCATCAATACTGCACCGACTCCTTCAATGTTGGCAAGGCTTCTATCGATACAATGCTGGCTCCCCTTTGGTTGGCAAGTATGCCGTCCATACTGGGTTGACATCACTTGGATGGCAAGTCAGCCATCCATATTAGGCTTAGGCCTGTTTGATTGGCAAGCCTGCCAAGATGAATCGGCCACTAAGCGCACCTTGGTTTCGAGCAAACCCCCACTTGCCCTCCTCATGGCAATCTCCTTGCTATCTTAAGTTCACCCAATTGATGCAGCAACCATCCCCCATGCCAACCCTTGGTTATATCATCTTCCCTTAACCATGACGAGCCTTTAGCCAATTGGTAGAGCCAAAAAACTTGCCAAACACTTCATTTCACATCCGGACCACCTCAATGCTTTCCTACAACTTCATGCACTTGTTGGCCGTAATGCCCCTATGAACAGTGAAAAATTACCAGAATGCCCTTATTAGCCAAATGAGAGACCTGAGAATTGTAGGTCCATTACACTCAACCAATGAGTTAATGGTTAGAGCATCCGCAGTGGTGCAGGATTGAAAGGCATTGTTAAAGCTATATTTTAATAACGAATTGTGACAAATTGTTATAATTCGAGAATGTTGCTCTAATGGTGTGAGTGCTATAATTTAGCACCTGTACTTGCTAGGGCAAAACCCACAAATACCTATGTATATTTTTTGCTAAAGCAATATTTTTTGGCTAAACCAACGGGTGCTATAATTTGGCACTGTGCTATATTTTTTTGCCAAATATATCAACAGATATAGGATTGATAAATTTTGCCACCTGTTTTGGCAACTCGTTGGAGGAAGAAATTGTTGAAAGTTTGCTATATTTTAACTTTGCCACCTGCTTTGGTAACTCATTGGAGATGCTCTTAGGATGGGAATTCTCAATTATGTTATCATTTGCGTTGCAAAATGAAAAAGAAGGGCCTTTTTACTTGCTGTTGACTAGGATAAAACTCAGAGGCTATCCTAGTAGGTGCACACAATGGAGTTGTGGGTTTTTCCAGCCATTAGAAGGAAAAAATAAGCTTGATTACTTTGGTAGAAATTGCTATGCCCCAATGGTTTATTATTTATGGTTGGTGAGTGGAGATGAATGTATCCAGATTTGGACCAAAATTTCATCTAGTTTTGTTGGCAATTTCTGGTCAGGTCTTTTCCTTTGTTTTATTGGTGCACAATGCCCTTAGAGTTTTGACTTTTTTCAATACTGGTCTTGATAGATAATAGTAACACAAAGCTTGGTAGTCGAACTGTCATCAGTAATCATAATGGCGCGGCATCAATGCGTCATGTATCCATCCCAATCCTCCAGTAATTTTATGAAAAAAAACAATTCTGCATAGCAACCTTTCATTTGTAGTTGCGTTACGGAAACGAGAATTCTATGTTTCAGTTTGCAAACTGGATAATTTTCACGGGAAAGATTAATGGTCCACTCATCTTATCTACTCTTTTTTTTTTTTTTTTTTTCCTGTAAAGGCCACCTAACAGCAATAAGATCCCGAGCAGGTGACTTGTGGAGTGGCATACAACGACCATCATTCTCTTGAAAATAATATATCTTACTAATTATTTCTTTAGGTCTTTCAGTTGTGAAGTTGAAATTTATTATCTTGAACCATCTGCCACTTAACCTTGAAACGATGTCACCACTTTTCATGCCTTGACCACAATAACGATTCTGAACGTCTCTTGGAATGATAAAACTAAGCTTGCTTTATGAACGGAGTTTTTGTATGCCCTAATCCAATTCTAGTCAAATATACAGTTGTCAAATGGATCTGATCATCATCATATGGATCCATTTCCGTCATTATAAGCAGTGGAGGGCGTCTATGATACTGAGTTGTAAAAGTTTCAAGTCCACTCTAATAGTTTCATTCTAGATTTTCTTAGGTCTATCTCTTGTCCTTTTTCCTTCAACAAGCATGGCTTCCCCCTTTCTCATCGGTGCCTCCTTACCATATACATCTTAGACTATTTTCTCTCATCTTATCCTTAATCGGGGCTATTCCTACCCGTCCACAAATCTCCATGTTATACTTTTTGTCCTTGAAGGTTACTTGCTTCTTTCATCAAAGCATTCTCATCTCCGTCATCTCCACTCTTTTGTACATAACTCTTTTTTATTACCAAGTATTCCCACCCATACATTAAGACTAACCTAATAGTTGTCCCATAGAATTTTCCTTCAAGTCTTACAAGTACCCTTTTATTGTAGAAGAACCTAAATGCCCCTTTTCATTTCTATCAATTCACGTTAATCCTATATTTTTATGAGTAATGTCATCATCAATCTCCCCACCACAATTAATCTGAAACCCTAGTTATTTGAATCTATTGCACCTTGAAATTTTGACTACTCCAATGACCACAAGCTCCTCCACCGAGTTGGAAACACTGAAACCACATTTTAGATGCCCGGTTTTTCTCTTATTAATCATTAACCCTTTAACCTCTAGCACCTCCGCCCATCTCCTTAGTTTGCTTTCAACTTCCTCCTTAGATTCGTCTATAAGCACAATATTATCTGCAAATAACATAGACCAAGGTATATCCTCTTGAATATATTTTGTAATCTCATCAAGGTATATCCGCCCATACAGATTGTTATTCTCATGCATGAATTTGTTTTCTACTTAAATGGTTGCTTTCAATTTCATGAAAGCAGAATCAAATTGATGAGTTTTTCCTTTTTCGTCCATAATGCTCCTGCCTGCATTCAACTTATCGCCTGCTTACTAGCACTATATAGTTAAACAAGGCACGACCTCAACCATTTATTTGGATATATGTGGGTTATATAACTTGTCGAAAGTTCGATTCTATACTGCCGCGCTAACACAAGGGGAACTCCCTAATTCCTTTTTTTTATGGGCATTGTTACTTCTCGTTCAATCTTTCTATGTATTACTATAAAGTAAAAGAGAAGCATTTTGCCGTCTAACTATTAACTAAAACGTTCCATGTTCCTCGGAATAGTTATTCAATGTTCCATCTTCCGTATTTCCTTGAGAATCAAATTCAAATCACATTATACTATTTGTTATGCACATATACCTTATATCGATGATTACATGATGACATAAATGTACAATTTGTTCCTAATTTTTCGCTTTTTAATTTTTGTAGTTGTTTATATGATCTCATATATGCATTCAAACTCAAGAAGCATACGGCAGTGTGGATGCAAAATTAGAGAAGATGAGTAGACAAAGTACCATAGGAAGGGTAAAGAACGATGATCAACAAAATTTAATGAACTACAATTCCAATAACCCATAAGAGGTGATTTAGAAGAAAAATGCAATGTAAGTGTATAAATATATGTAATTTGTAGACACAACATCCATAAATCAGTTATGTCCAATTAAGTTGACTTGAGCCGTGGTTTGGCTAGCATGTATTGCTTTTGGAGCTGAGGTTATTGCATGTGAGCTGTAGTCCAGATGCAATCAGTGACAAGATATCCGGAGTTCTTGTCCTTTCTTTTCCTCCCCTCCTTAAATGTGGTTTAGAAGTAGGTTTTTTTCCTTTTATTTTGGTTTACTCGAGAGAGATCTGAATAAGAAAGACAGCTTAAATAATCTCATGCAGTATAAATGTGCATACCCGTGCATATTGAGCAAAGTTTTCTTGTTTAGTCATCATATACGTCTTCTATGTCATCGAGCGAGCGAGCGAGCGAGTGTTTCACTATTTTATTGTTTTTTCACATGAATATGGAAAATATTCACATGATATCACATAAACACAGGATAGAAATAAGGAGGTGGGCACTAACTATACATGATTCTCTCTTAATTCTAACTCGTAGCATGTTTCTATGGTAACATAAATGTTAAAAGGGACATGCAAGTGATCTTATTTTCATACTCAAATTTTCATTCACCCAAAACATAGGACAATAGATCTTGTGCACAAACTTAGATTTGTAAACTTTTCTCAAACACAAAATCATGGGCATCTTAGAGAGTAGTGAAAGACCCGTGTTGCAAGGGACTGTACAGTACACTTGTTGACAGCCATGTTTCCTGTAGTTCATTGGCTGGTCGACATCTTAATCAATCAGCGACTTCAATTGCAGGTCGACTTCAATTGATTAAGAGTGTCTTATTGAGTTTGCATGTTTACTGGGCTCAGATTTTTCTTATTCCTAAGGGTGTGTTGCGGGAGGTGGAAAGCCTTTGTCGGGCTTTCTTTTGGTCGGGAGTTGCCCTTAATCAGAAAAAGGCTCGGGTTGCATGGAAAGATATATGCCAACCCAAGTTGTGTAGGGGGCTTGGTATTAAGGATCTTGTAGATTGGAATCGGGCGATGTTGTGCAAACTTCTTTGGGATACTGATAGGAAGAAAGACTGGTTATGGATCCATTGGGACTCTGCCTATTATTTACATGGTGGCTCAGTGTGGGCAGTGATGGATGGAAAAGGATCATGGGTTTGGAGGGCCCTAATGAAGGTTAGAAACTTGATCCTCCAACATCTGACCTTGCAGCTGTTTGGAGGGAGTGGAGGATGCTCTGTTTCGAAGGCTTACACTACTTTGCATGGAAAGGGCACTCGTGATCTATGGTGGAAACTGATATGGTCCGCGGGAATGCACTCCAGAACTAGCTTGACTTTATGGATGGTGTCCAAGGGTGGCATGAACACCATGGATAGGCTTATGAAAATGGGTATCCAAGTCGCTGACTGTTGTGTTCTTTGTGATGATGGTCATGAGGATTGTCAGCATCTTTTCTTCGTTTGCAGCTATTCATCGTTGGTCATCCATCTGATATGTCAGGAGCTTCGTGTGGCCTGGATGGCTAGAACATGGGAGGACTGCAAAGGATGGCTGATTCAGTGTGCACTGGGAAAATCTCGGATGGTTAGATTAAAGCGGAAAATTGTTGGGGCTACAGTTCAGGCCATTTGGTGGGAAAGAAACGTTAGGATTTTCCAGCATGATAGACACGACGCTGGATTTACTGCACAGAGTGCTTTAGAGATATATAGAGCATTCTGAGTTTTGAGGTTTTGGGATGCTGTGATTTTGTTTGATTTTCCTGGAACTTACATTGCATGTATAGATGTTGGATCGGATCAATAAAACAAGAGTTCTTGAGACTAACCATACAAGTTTCACTATTTACATAAATATGGAAAATATTCACAAGATATTACATAAACACAGGATAGAAATAAGAAGGTGGACACTAACTATACATGATTCTCTCTTAATTCTAACTCTTAGCATGTTTCTATGGTAACATAAATGTTAAAAGGGACATGCCAATATCTTATTTTCATACTCAATTTTTCATTCACCCGAAACATAGGATAATAGATCTTATCTTCTGCTGCTCTGCACAAGCTTAGATTTGCAAACTTTTCTCACACACAAAATCACGAGCATCTTAAATTTAGAGAGTAGTGAAACCCGTGTTGCACGGGACTGTACAGTACACTTGTTGACAGCCATGTTTCTTTTAGTTCATTGGCTGGTCGACATCTTAATCAATCAGCGACTTGATGATGATTTCGCTGCAGGAGTTCTCCTGATTGCAGTTTTATTGCCGGTCTTTTGCATCTACCTGATCTTCTCCTTTCATGTGGATTTTCTAGCAATGGCAATGCCCCTATAGTTTGGTTCTCTTTTGGAATTCTTGCAGCTTATCTCTTTGTGAGGACCAAAAAGGACGGAGTTGTTGATGAAGAAGTTCCCTCATCATCCCCAACCACTGCTACTACACCTACACCACCTTCAGTGACTGAAAAGCCCTCAGTGTCTCCACTGCCTCTACTACCAGCGGCAGCACCTGTAAAGTTGCAAGAACCAGTTCCAGAAAATCTGCAGCGTGAACTTTTCAAGTGGATATTGGAAGAGAAAAGGAAAATCAAGCCAAAAGATTCTGAAGAGAAGAAGCGAATTGAAGAAGATAAAGCGATCCTGAAACAGTTCATACGAGCAAAGTCCATCCCACCCCTCTAGACTACTCTAGTTGGAGGAACAGACAAGTGCTATCATTTCATTTCTCCTCAGGTTTCTACTTTCTTTCAAATAGCAATCGGCAGGCTTGCTCTGTTCTCGGACATGGATTTTGAACCGGGTTCTTAAGTGCCCCGGTTCAGGTGTATGTTGATCCCGTGCATCTTGGTAATTTGCAATGACAATGAACGATTCGGGTTTTGTTGTAAACATCCAAATTGAATCGACGGTCGGTTTTTGCAGGATCTTGGGAGAACAGTTGGTGGCTTGGCTTCGTTTGCAGTTGTTTTCGGTATCTTAGCTG
>JAOWBR010181118.1:0-10699 GCA_028571145.1 Dionaea muscipula
GAATATTGATCCTTCATGAGACAAATCTAAGCAGTAAGATTAAGTGAAAAACATCCTTACATTGGATCCTAAGCATGATGATTTGACACACACGATTCTTCACTTCTTCATGATGATTCAACGTCTGTTCTTCATGAGCAAAGATCAGTCGTACAAAAGCTTGAACCAAACTTGAGACTTCTTGAATTCAGACGTATAACTTCATCAACCAGTCGTACCATACTTAGACTTCATCGATCTGTTGAAGACATACGATAAAGTGTCGAGAAAAGTGGTTTAGTGGGTGTTACAAAAAAAGGGATTAGGAGTTGAGTAAGAAATATATCAATGTGATTAAGGATATGTATGTCGGGGCGGCGACGTGTGTCAGGACAGCTGAGGGCACACTCACAATTTTTCAGTCACGGTTGGGGTGCACAACGAGTCAGCATTGAGCCCATATTTTTTCGTGACAATTATCCTATTGCATGCTTTTTGCTGGTGATATTGTATTGATGGATGAGACTAAAGAAGGGGTAGAAGATAAGCTGCGAAGGTAAACAGTAGCCATGTAGGCTAAAGGACTATGGATTAGTTGGAGTAAGATAGAATATATGCACTTCGTGTTTAAGGGGGATGAGCAAGATGTCCTCCAGTTGTGGTTGATGGATGGAGTATTCGTAGAACACCCAAGTTTAAGTATGTAGGACCCCTTATACAAGATGATGGAGAGATTGGCTCGGACGTAACCCATAGGATTAATTAATGTGGGTTGGCAAAAATGGAGAGTCGCTTCAGGTGTTCTGTGTGATAAACGAGTACCTTTGAACTTGAAGTGTAAATTTTATCATACTGCGATTCGACCCGCCTTACTGTATGGGATAGAATGTTAGTCGCTTAAGAAGAGTCGCACATAAAACGTGGTCATGATAGAGACGCGTATGTTAAGGTGGAAGTGTGGAGTTACTCGTAGGGAGAGGATAAGGAAGGAGGAGATTCGTCAACGAATTGGGATGGCACCGATGGCTAATAACATGAGAGAGGAACATCTACACTAGATAGGTCACTTATGGAGGATAGCGTCAGATGCGTCGGTTAGGAGGGTGAAGTCTATTGTGATTGAAGACATGAGGAATATAGGGGGCGATCGAAGATGTGTGAGTGAAGTGATCCATACGGACCTTAACATGTTGCAACTCACCATAGACGATGTTGTGCATCGGACGGAATGGAGGATGCAGATATGGGTGACTGACCCCAGTCACCCCACTTTGTGGGAAATAGGCATGACAAGAGTCACAGTAGGAGTTGAAAATTAGGATTGAGTCCCCGTGGCTTATATGAGTGACTATGTTTGTGGCCATGATATTCATTATCATAACTTGGTACATGATTATTATAGTATAGTATAGTAGTTGGATTTATGATTTATTAGGTGATCGAGCCTCCGTTTTGCATATATCTATAGTCTTTGTTGATGTGTTTCTATACATTCTCATATACTGTGATTTATTAGCGTATGCTAGTCTTACGTTAGATATTTATTTATTATATATATTGTGATATTGTTTATTGTTATGGTTATTGCTTTATATTTTTGTTTCTTTGTTTGTTTAAACCTAATCTTTTGATTAGGTTAGGGCAGTACGTGTTAAGTAACTAACAGTCGACACACTAAAATTGTCAGATCTTGTGTGCATGTTCCTACGGATACGTGTGATCGACCCCGTCTAGTGGGAAGTGGTCGTGTTCTCTTACCATATGTTTGAGTTTCTGGACCCTGGTATACTTGGTTCCTTGACAGTATGATTCAGTGTTAAGAGTGTTCTGACATGGGGATGGTTGACATATTGGTTTTTGGTTTGGGCAGGCTTTATGACTTACGTCACTGTCTGGTTAGAGTTCATCCATACATGATCAGGATGATGTTAGTCTTAACATGTAAATAGTATTCCTAAGTAATGTTGCTTTTCACTATCACGTCCTTGAAACTAGGGATTGAAGGTGCTTTTGGATTGTCCCTACAGGGTGCCATTTAAATACATATTCTGTATCTCAGTAAAATTTCACTTGATACTATGGTTGTTAGAAATAGCAATTTAACTCCGTAAATGCTGTTATTTAGCAATAAATGAAAGGAAATATCTTGAGTAATGAAAAGTGTTGTGAGTATTTGGCCTTGTAATGCTTTTATCATGTTCTATCATGTTGGGCTAGCTTGGTTTGCCTTGTGTGTCTTGTACACATTATATAAATAAAATGCCTAGCCTCACTTTGAGGCTAAGGAGATTATTCACTTAATCTACACATGGTATCAGAGAGAAATTTGAAGACCTAGCCAACCCCTCTCACTGCCGCTGCTATTTACCCACCATTAAACCCTAGCCACCACCTCTCCACTCCTGGACCATCCCCTGCTTCCACTCCTTTGGCCGACCAACCACCACAGTTCTTCTACCCATTGACCGGCGACCTCAGAGGAGCATCCCCACGTCGCCGGCGGCCACCTTACGTGGCAGTCCAGTATCAACGGTGAGTTCCTTATGTGGTGGTGATGTAACTCACTGTCTTCCTCCATGATTCTCCCTTGTTTGCTGCTCTAGGGTGAGAGAGTACCCCCTGTCGGCGTTCATCCCACGGCGGCGGCTCCGTCAACTCCCACACGCGCTTCCACGCGCCTCCGCAAGCATCTGCACGTGAGCCTCACGCACCTCATGCGCCGCCGTGTTGCCATCTCTCTGCCGGCAGCATGCTCTCTTCTTCATCCTGGTCATTTTTTCCTCTCCTACTGCTGCCATTGCTTTATGCTGTTCCCATTTCTTTTGGACTTGGATAGTTCCTGTGGTCTCTTATTTTCCTACACTGAAGGTGTCTATGGTTTCCTCTACCACTGGTCTTTTCCTATGCTACTTGTCTCTGGTCTTTTCCTGTGCTACTTGTCTCTTGTGGTTATATTGGATTGAAATATGTCGACCGAGTAAAAGGAGGCTGCTTCTTCATCATCCGATCATGGCTCTACAATGGAGACCTCTTCTAAATTTGTTCTGGCTACCACTAAACTCACTGATGTTCAGTTGAGTGGGGACAACTATTTTCAGTGGCGTCGACAGGTTGAAGTTAGTATCATGGACATGGAATTAGAGGATCATTTGACTGAGACAGGTCCTAGTATTGAGAAGGATCCTGTCAAGTCCAAAGCTTGGGCTAGAGCTCATACCCGTCTCTACACTCGACTCCTTAATTCCATGGACCCGACTATTATTGATTTGGTGACTCATTGTGCTAATGTGAAGGAAATTTGGGATTATTTGACTCTTATATTCTGGCAAAGACAATATGAATTGGCTTTATGATGTATCTCAGTCCTTCTTCCGCCCTCAGTTTGGTGAGTCCTCTCTTGGTGCATTTTTTGCTTCCTTTAAGAAGACGTATGAGGAGTTCAATGAGTTGATGACCATTACTGCCAATGTGACTACTATGCAACAACATCGTGAACAATTAGTCATTATGTCCTTTTTGAGTGCACTACCACCATCTTATGACTCTATCCGCTTCCAGATTTTAGCCAGTAAAGAGACCTCCCTTTCGACGCCTTCTCTAGGGCCAATAGAGCTATCCGACTGTCTTCTGATTCTGGATTTATTAGTGGTGATTGTGCTGCTCTAGTTGCCTCTGCTGGGCCCCATGGTCATGGTCGAGGGGGTGATCGTCCATTCTGCACTCATTGTCAGCGGCCCGGTCACGCTGTCGAGACTTGCTATTAGTTGCATGGACGCCTTTCTAATACCGCCATGTCTGCTTCTGATGGCCGACCTGTGTGTTCTTATTGTAAGGCCCTTGGTTATTCTCACGATCGATGCTTTAAGTTACATGGACGACCTGCTACTTCTAGGTCTGCCAATGTGACTTCCTCTGGGGCAGACCCTCCTCTAACTCCGGGAGCTGACTGTCCTCCTAGCTCTACTCCGGCTCACACTCAGCCTTTCTTAGCTCCCCATATTCACTCTGCTCATTTAGCTGCTTATCTCTCTACATCTCCTCGCAAGTGGATTATCGATACTGGGGCTTTCGACCATATGACTGGCACGCCAGGTATACTGCATGATTATTCACCCACCTCCTCCTATCCGAATGTTCAGATTGCGGATGGCACATATATCCCAGTCAAAGGGATCAGGACAGTCCCTTTGACCTCCACCCTTATCTTGTCTTAGTTCTTTACATTCCTGCTCTTTCTGTCAATTTCTTATCCGTTAGTGCCTTGGCTAGCACTCACCGTTGTCATGCTATTTTTTCTGGTGATTCTTGTGTTTTTCAGGATCCTTTGACGAGGAAGACTATTGGTAGGGGTCGACGCTTGTCAGGGGGACTCTACGTGCTAAAGGCCGAGTCACCTACCGTTGCCTTTCCTAGCATATCTACCACTGCCTTGGATCTTTATTGTCGACTTGGTCATCTTACGCTATCCAGTTTAAAGCGTCTCTGTCCTGAGGTCCAATCTGTAACCGACCTTTTTTGTGAGTCGTGTCAGTTTGCTAAACACCATAGAGTATCATATAAACCTCGTGTCCATCAACGAGCATGTGCTCCTTTTGCGTTGGTACATTATGATATTTGGGGTCCCTGTCCAGTTGAGTCTAAGGTAGGTTTTCTTTACTTTGTGTCCTTTGTAGACGATTACTCCAGAATGACATGGTTGTTCTTAATGAAATATCGTTCAGAGTTATTTTCCATCTTTTCTGTCTTTCATGTTGAAATCCAGACACAATTTTCCTTGTCTATCTACACCTTTCGATGTGATAATGCCGAGAGTACTTTTCATCTTCCTTTGCTACATTTATGACTACTCATGGTATTTTACATGAATCCTCTTGTCCGAATACCCCGCCACAGAATGGCGTGGCTGAAAGAAAAAATCGCCATCTCTTAGAGGATACTTGAGCATTGATGTTCCGCATGAGTGTGCTCAACATGTTTTGGAGTGAGGCGGTCATAACTGCCGCCTATCTGATCAACCGTATGCCCTCTTCTGTTCTGCACGAGGAGATTCCCTTTCGTGTTCTTTTCCCTGATACCTCCCTTCATCCCCTACATCCCGTTCCCTTGCGTATTTTTGGATGTACTTGCTATGTTCGGGATATCCGAACTCACCTCACCAAACTTGACCCTAAATCCTTGCGATGTATCTTCCTGGGCTACTCACGCACTCAGAATGACTATAGGTGTTATTCTCCAAATTTGCGTCGTTTCTGTATTTCTGCTGATGTTACCTTCGATGAGTCTACCCTGTTCTTTATCCCGTCTTTGTCATTCTCCTCTCTCTCTCCCTCCTTCTTCTCAGTTGGTGTCTGTCGGTGAGGACCCTCTTGTCTATGGGTTTCGTCCTCCCCCGTTGGTTGTGGCCCCTCCTCCCTCTCCGTCAGCAGTCCCACCCCCACCGCCTTCCCCGCCGCCTCGCTGTCTTCCGCTCCCTATTCGTCATGTGTATACCTGTGGTCCCCGTTGTGTCATATCCTTTGACTTTGACTTACCCTCAGTTGAGTTGTACTCGCCTCCCATAGCTACTCTTGAGCCGACCCCTGCTGATCTCCCGTCCTCGCCCTTGGATCCCTCCTCGCTGGTCCCTTCATCGGCTCTGGATGTCCCTATTATCTTGTGGAAGGGTAGACGGAGTTGTGCTACTTAACCCCTTTCTGCTCATATATCCTATGTTGGGGTGTCTTCTTCCTTGCAGGCATTTATCTCTGTATTGGATTCTGTTACTGTTTCCCGATCATAGTCTGAGGCCCTTTCTTCCCCAGGGTGGCAGAGGGCCATGACTGAGGAGATGGCGGCTCTTAAAGCCAATCAGATTTGGGACTTGGTTCCTCTGTCTTCTGGGAAGAAGGCTATTGGCTGTAAGTGAGTCTTTGCAGTGAAGGTGAATTTGGATGGTTCTCTTGCCCGTCTCAAGGCCCGCTTGATGGCCAAGGGTTATGCTCAAGTCTATGGCCTTGATTACACCGATACCTTCTCCCCTGTGGCTAAAATGCCCTCTGTTCGCCTCCAGATCTTTTTAGCTGCTTCTTGTCATTGGCTTTTACATGAGTTGGATGTAAAAAATGTCTTTCTTAATGGCGACCTGACTGAGGAGGTGTATCTCGAGCAACCTTCTGGTTTTGTTGCTCAGGGGGAGTGTGGGTATGTTTGCTGTCTAAAGAAGTCCTTGTATGGGCTTCGACAATCTCCTCGAGCGTGGTTTGGGTGGTTCAGCTCTGTAGTTCTGGAGTTTGGTCTACGGTGGTCAACTAAAGGCTATTTAGTTTTCTTTCGGCATTCTAGCGAGGGCTGCATTTTCCTTGTGGTGTATGTTGATGATATTGTTATCACAGGCAATGACAACACAGGGATTACTCTCTTGAAGATATTTCTTCAGAGTCATTTCCAGATCAAAGACTTCGGACCTTTAAGATATTTTTTAGGGATTGAGGTGTCTCGGTGTAAGCGTATGATTTTCTTATCCCAACGCAAGTATGCCCTGGACTTTCCATGAGATACTGACATTCTTGGTGTTAAGCCAAGTGATACCCCGATGCTTCCCGGGGTGAGACTCTTGTCTGAAGAAGGCGCTGTGGTTGATGATCCAGAGAGATACAAACGGTTGGTTGGCAAACTCAATTATCTTGTCATCACTCGTCCTGATATTGTCTTCTCTGTCAGTTTGGTCAGTCAATTTATGTCTGATCCATGAGTCCCTTACTGACAAGTAGCTCTGCACATTCTTCGGTATATCATGGGGCACCTTAGTCGAGGGTTGCTCTATAGTGATTATGGCCATAGCCATATGGAAGGTTTTTCTGATGCAGATTGGACAGATTTACCCTCTGATCGCAAATCCACTAGTGGCTATTGTGTTTTTTGTTGGCGGCAACTTAGTTTGATGGAAGAGTAAGAAGCAATTTGTTGTCGCCAAATCCAGTGCTGAATTTGAGTACTGGGCTTTAGCCCACTTGACTAGTGATGTAACCTATCTCTTTCAGTTACTTGATGAGCTAAAGTATCCTGCACCAAAGCCTGCTCAGTTGTGGTGTGATAATCTGTGTGCTATTTACATTGCTTACAATCCGGTATTACATGAGAGAACAATGCATATTGAGGTTGATTGTCATTTTGTGAGAGAAATTGCAGAATGGTGATATTTCATTAAACCATGTGAAAACAAGCGAATAACTTAGTGATATTCTGACTAAACCTCTGTCTGGGAGTCGGGTTGAGTATATTTGTAACAAGTTGGGCAGCTTAAGGGGGAGTGTTGTCAGTATTGGGCCTTGTAATGCTTTTATCATGTTCTATCATGTTGGGCTAGCTTGGTTTGCCTTGTGTGTCTTGTACTCATCATCATATAAATAAAATGCCTAGCCTTACTTTGAGGCTAAGGAGATTATTCACTTAATCTACAAAAAGAATCGTTTTGACCCAGAAAAAGAATAGTTCGTGAAACATTAATGGCCAATGCATGCTAGGTTATAAATTTAGTTAGCAAAAATGGTCAACTGTCTTTTCTGGTTATATTAGTATAGAGGAGTACTTTTAGCAGGATTATATGAAGTGTTTCTAAAAGAGAGAAAAATTAATTATTCATATGCTTCTAGAGTGGGGCAGCGAAAGTGGTTCATCTATTTCTATGGAATTTAGGTGAA
Source organism: Dionaea muscipula (assembly GCA_028571145.1). Lineage (NCBI taxonomy): Eukaryota > Viridiplantae > Streptophyta > Magnoliopsida > Caryophyllales > Droseraceae > Dionaea > Dionaea muscipula. The sequence continues at coordinate 7,659 of JAOWBR010181118.1, forward strand.
ATGAAAGATGTTACTTTCTTTGTTCTTTCGCAATGGATTACATGAAGAGCCAATAAAATAGTCAAAGTTAAGGGTTTGAGAGATTGTACTGGGTAGTTTAATGCACGAGTCATGAAGTTCCACGAGTCATGAAGTTCCAACTTCCAACTGAACGACATGATGCTAGTAAAAGAGGTTTCAGAGGCTGTGAAGAGGAAAGAGAATTCAATTTACATTTTGACCCTTTTCTTTTTCTTGTTCTATTGGAAAGCCATTTATCTTTAGTGTGACCTCTCTTTTGTTTGTTTTTAAGACAACTCCTTTAATATCCTTTCCATTGTTTTTTTTTTGTGAGCACATGCATGCATGTTGCATTGTGCAGTTCCATATATTTTTTCTTGGTTGAAATATGGATAACAAATTGCTTATTGCAAAGAAGAGATTATGAAATGTAGCGAGCCCATAACATGAATGAATAGGTTGAGTATATTAGTGTCCTTTCATTAAGAAACAGCTTTCGAGGTTGCATGTTCTGAATACTATGCATTATAGCATCAGAAAATGATAGTTGAGTTTGTATTTGTTAGCTTGAGGTCAGGCACCTGCAAATAATATGCCAAATGATATGCAAATGATATGCCAATGATATTACAACACTCTAAAATTACCAAGATACCCTTAGCTACTACAACACATATCATAACATGGAGTTTTGTGAAGTAAAGGTCGAACTAAGGCTCTATTTAAAATATAGCATGCGGTATTTAAAGCCTCGACCCAATAGCTTTTAGACAAACCACTATCAAGTAGTATTGTCCTTGTCATGTCTTCTAAGGACCGATTTTTCCTCTTCATTACTCCATTTTGTTTAACTTCTCTAAAAATGAATAACTCGCATGTCCAAGCCTTCTATGCCATAAAGTGGGGTCATCCTCAAATACATTCATGCAAGACAAAGAAGAAGAAGGTATCATGTTAATATCCACTTTGTAAACATTGTTAATTTTTTTCATTAAAAAATGATATTATGTGAGCTCTTGCCTTTAACAAAGCATTTTTCAGAATTAAATTCAACAATGTTACCTTTATCACAAAGTTGGGATATGCTAATCAAGTTATGCTTTAATTCTTCTACCAAAACTACATTGTCAATGGAATGAATGGGAGATTACCAATCTTACCATACCCAACATTTGTACCTTTCTTATTATCTGCAAATGTCACACTACCTCCTTTGGTTGCTGTAAATGAGAGAAACAATATAGAGTCTCCAGTCATGTGTCGAGAACAGCCGCTGTCGAGAACCATGAATCGTCGGTCGAACTGTTCTTCTTCCGCATGCTCGAGGGAGTCGACTCGTCGTAGTCTGCAGTGTATGCGAGAATAGCTGGATCTCCATCTTTGCAACCAGAACAACATCTATCATTATTCTTCAAGTCCTCATGTGTGTTGTTCCTTCTTACTCCGGCCTACAACTAAGGAATCAAGTAGTTTTAGGTACCCAAACGTATTTAGATCCTCTTGGGTTAGCCGACACAAAAACAAGAGTTTTCATTCACAACATTGTTCACACGTGATCGAGTAGAATTCATACGTGAATGCACATAGTTCATATTTCTATTCATGGCATTTTCACGTTTCATGCATTGTTTGAATGTATGTCCTAATGCACCCCATGTTCTACAAATAATTGGTGATGGCAAGTTAAGGTATTTTGATCTTCTTGCTCTTTTATATCTACTATAAACCAAACCTTGTCTATGCATATGTCTATCTTGCATCTCAACCACCTTTTTAACAAGCCCTTAGCTCTTAACAAACTTCTCTTTTTGTGACGTGGTCAACCAAGCTTGTTTTTAGAAAGTATCTGCAGAGGTCGACTCCTTGGAGTATAAATGTGCATCGTCTTCATCATCAACCATTAAACAGTAACTGATTTGAGCTTGTTCTTGTACGTAGGCTTCTGAGTGTTCACTATCTGAATCCGAGTCTCCCTATACTGCTGCGGCAACCGCCATCATGGCTTTTTGCATGCTTTTCGAACCGAACTTCTTCTTGAAGCTCGACCTTTCTTCTTTTTCAGTTTCTTCTCTCCAAGTTGGACATTCTTTGATTTATCATGTGCCAGGGTTTTTTGCATTTGAAGCATAGTTCATCCTTGCTTGAGTTACCAAAGTTAGAGCTTGAGGACCGTGATTTCCCTTTTTGGTTGTTCATTTTGTTGAACTTAAAATTTCTGAATCCCTTTCTAAAATTCCTGATCATCATTGCCATTTCATCGGGATTCATATCGTCACACTCAGATTCTTCCTCAACCTGTAGAGCAATAGATTTCTCTTTCTTGGAGTACAAGTTCGGCTCTTCTTCTTTGAGAGTGACTTCATATGTAAGTGAGGATCCGATGAGTGTGTCAACTTGTATAGTCTTTAAGTTTTTTGCTTCTTGAATTGCAATGACTTTCGGTCTCCAAACCTTGGATAGAATCCTTAAGATTTTCTTCACTTTTTCTTCATGTATGAAGGTCTTTCTATAACCTTGTAATGCATTGATGATTTCCGTGAATCTTACATACATGTCCGTGATGCTTTTACCTTCTTTCATGCTGAACATCTCATACTTATGAACAAGGATCTCAATATTTGATTCTTTTACTTGGTCGTTGCCTTCATATTTATTATTCAAGCTGTCCCAAATCTCCTTTGCAGTTTTGTAAGCAGAAACTTGGTTGAACTCATCCTCAGACAAATCACACTTCAACAAGTTTTTAGATTTGGTATTCTTTTCAGCTTTCTTCATGTCATCTTTAGTCCACCGAGCTTTTGGCTTTTTCACTTTTTATTCGTTTTCAATCTTGATCGGGCCATTTTTCACAATCTTCCATATTTCATAATCCACTGATTTGATGAAGTCCTTCATTATGCTTTTTCATAGGTTGTAAGCATTGCCATTGAACATTGGAGGTCTTGTATAGGAGTGTCCTTCTTGGATAGATCTCATGATCCTTTATCGGGTGTTTAAACATGTCTTTGAGAAAGACTAGCTCTGTTAGTATCCAATAGAAC
>JAOWBR010181129.1:0-10698 GCA_028571145.1 Dionaea muscipula
CCTCTTGGTGGCCGTTGACTACTTTACCAAATGGGTTGAAGCAGAACCAGTGGTCAAAATAACAGGAGCCGAGTTGCGAAGTTTCTTATGGAAAAACATCATTTGCCGCTTCGGGGTGCCACATGTTGTGATTACAGAGAATGAGACTCAATTCGAAGATAAGGGTTTCCAAGAGCTATGTGAAGAGTTTGAAATTAAACACTGGTTTGCTTCTGTCACCTACCCACAGTCTAACGGGCAAGTTGAAGTAACCAACCGGACTATACTGGAAGGCTTAAAGGCACGAGTAAGGCAAGATAAAGGAGAGTGGTTGTATGAGCTCCCCACCATTCTCTGGTCCTATCGTACCACCCCAAGAACAGCTATGGGTAGAACGCCATTCAGTTTAACCTATAGGGCTTAAGCAGTAAATCCCGTAGAAGTAGGAATATATTGTCACACCCCACGCCGTCTGGACCGGCGTACGCCCCGTGGACCCCAACCATAGACCGCACAAGCCTAATCCCCAACCAAACCTACAGTCCAACATCAACAATCATCATGAAGCAGAAATCTAACTAAGGGGTCTCCAAAGTGGACCATGGTCAAACATCAATGCACATGAGTGGAAACATTAATCAAATGAATCTAAATTTAAAATTAGATGTGGAAGTCTAAAGTCTCAAATCAAGCTAAACATGCGGAAACTAAAAGATCTTAAATCAGCAGTCTTCAAATGAAAATCCCAAATGCTAAACAACTAAAAATGAAGGACAAGTCCTAAGAGGCCACGCCGTCTTCCTGCCGCATCCTCCTAGCTCTCAACTTAGTCATCTGCACAACACGTTCAATTGGGGGTGTACACGAGGTTAGAAAAGGAATCAAACTCGTGCTAGAAAAATAAATATAGCTCAAGAGGTTTCCATGAAGTGTGGGGGATGGTCCAGATCGAACGTAAGTAATGACCCGACTACCTTAATCTGCAGCGCGGAGGTGTTCGGGGAAGAACAGGAGTGGAGCACCCACCACGGTTTCAATTCACTACTCATGGAATCAAAAGTCAAGGAAAGAGAGGACGATCCGAATTATGATCATAATAAATCATGAAATAGAAATATAATAAAGCTTGACCGTCCCAAATACAGCACACAATCTCAAATCTCAAATGAAAGCATGGGGACATAATGATTTGAGAAATAACAGTAATATAAAGTAACTTAAATAATCTCAAGATCACACGGATCAAACATCTCAAAACTTACTCATATCATAAATCTCCAAATAATTCTTAGAGTACATATCAAGTATGTTCCCATAAATAAATGTTCTCATACGCCATCTCCAACACGATCTGGGGGTCCCCGCCCTAACGTGGCATGTAAACCGGTAATGGTGTCCGAGGATACATACAACCACGAAGGCACCATCCAGGTCGAGCTCTAGACCTAAGGACGTTGTGTCACAATGGGATTTTTCACCCGTGTCGCCGAGGTCCTGCCGGTACCCCTCGGACGTTCTCAAATGTCCTCAGACATATCTCATTCTCTTCTCTAGTTCAAATGTTTAAGATACCTCACAAAGTCCATACTCAATCTCACAAGCAAGGCGAGGCTAAAAGGAAACATGCAACATAACAATAGGAGTATCAAACTACAGCATGCCATATATCTCAAATAACACGAGTGTGGACAAACAAGCACCACACATATCATGAACTGTGCATCAAGTAATAAAGAGAGGTATCAAGGATAGAAGGCTCGAACGAAAGACAAGAGAAAAGGTAGGACATGTGTACACCCCTCACCTGAATTAAGTAATGTCCAAAGAAGCACAAAATCCTAGTCATGGATGAGGTTATCTTTTGACTGTATCGATGCTCCCAAGTTGGATAAGGCATCCGCATGACCATTCTCTTCTCTAGGTACTTGGCTTATCGAAAAGTCTTCAAATTTGGCTTGCAACTCCTTGGCCAAGTTTAAATAAGCTATCATCTTTGGGTCCTTGGCCTGGTAGGAGCTCTTAACTTGGTTGACCACCAATTGGGAGTCTGAATTGATTCGAATGCAGCCGGCTCCGAGGCCGAGTGTGAACTGAAGACCGGTAATCAAGGCTTCATTTTTCGCTTCATTATTGGTCACTTGGAATCCGCAATGGATGGCTTCCTAGATTTAATCTCTATTCGGAGAGGTAAGGACAATCCTAAGACCGTTTCCCTTAATGTTACTGGCTCCATCGATTGAGAGTTTCCATTTAGGGTTGTCTCCCTCGATTACCTAGAAAACTTCGGCCTCGGCTTCATTTTGGCCTTCAATTGAGAAGTCATTGATGAAATCAGCTAGCGCTTGAGACTTTATTGTTGTTCTGGGCTCAAAAGTGATGTCGTGCTCCGTTAGTTTGATCGCCCATTTGGTGAGTCATTCGAAAGTCTAGGGCTTATGAAGAATGCATCTTAGCGGAAGACTTTTTATCACTGTTAAGGGGTGCCCTTGAAAATTGAACCTCAGTTTTTAGGCGGTCGTTATTAATGCAAGGACGAGCTTCTCCATTTGTTTGTATCTAGTTTCTGCGTTGAGTAGACTCTTGCTTACATAGTAGACTGGATATTACCTGTCATCTTCGTCGCGAATGAGTACTGAACTGAAAGCGTCTTCGGATGCAGCCAGGTAGACGAAGAGCCTTTCATGGTCTATCGGTTTAGAAAGGAGTGATGGATTGGCCAAGTAATTCTTCAGTTGCTGAAGGGAGTCTTCGCATTCAACAGACCATTGGAACTCTTTGACCTTCTTTAAAGTTGTGAAGAAGTGTTTGCACTTGTCGAACGATCTCGAGATGAACCTATTTAATGCTACTAATCGCCTGGTGAGCATTTGGACTTGTTTGACGTTCATTAGGGAGTCTATGTTCTAGATGGCCCGGATCTAATCAGGGTTTACTTCTACCCCTCGCTTGGTGACGAGGTAGCCGAGGAACTTCCCAGAGGAAACTCCGAACGAACATTTTGTAGGGTTGAGCTTCATGTTGTATTCTTTTCAAGATCTGAAATGTCTGTCTGAGATGGTCCAAATGTTGGTTCGCCACGAGGGACTTGACGAGCATGTCGTAAATATAGACCTCCATAGTCTTGCCGATCTGGTCTGTGACCATCCTGTTGACAAGCCTCTGGTAGGTGGCCCCTACATATGAATAGTTATGTTCATATGTATTCTGTGTCCAGAATGGTTCATACAAGGACAGGAGTGGGGGTTTCTGACGCCCTTGAGGACATTCCATCGGGGTCGAGATTGCCTCCACGACCACCGACTGATAAAGGAAAGGGTCAAGCGGTAGCAGAAAGACTTGGTATCACACCCGATAAACTCTCTCGCGAGGAGTGGGATGTGATTCGCCAGATGAGGATTCAGCGAGCATCCCCACATTCTCGGGAGGAGGTTCAAGAAGTGAGAAGACCCGATCCTATTGTTTGGGCACACCATGATGAGGAACTTCATGGGAGGATGTTGGAACGATTCATGGGAACACAACCTGTTAGGTTCTTTGGAACCATAGATGCAGTCAAAGCCATTAATTGGCTCTGTGAGACAGAAAGGATTTTGAGCAGTATCGGTTGTCCCATTGATTGCTGGGTATCTTTGGCCGCGTACATGTTGAAGGAAGCTTCTTTGTATTGGTGGCAAAGAGTGGAAAGAATATTTCAATCACGTGGTGAAGTCATCACATGGCCTGTCTTTGTGGCTGAGTTTGAACGTAAGTACTTTTCTGTGCATCTGAAGGCGCAAAAGAAAACAGAATTGCTTACTCTTAAGCAAGGAGACTTGAGTGTAGCTGCATAATGCCAAGCTGGTAGAACTCGGGCGTTTTGCTCCTGAGCTATATATAACAGAGGAGGAAAAGATGTATTTGTTCCTACAGGGTATGGAACCTGAGTAGCAGTCCCACATGAGAGTAGTACAATTTCCCATATTAGGCCATATGGTGGAAAAGGCCTTTAGTGTGGAGGAAGGATTGAGACTCTTGAAGGCTGCAGGACAGAAACGACCAAGTGAAGTCTCATTCAATGGGAAAGGATCAAAGGGAGGTGGTCAGAAGAAGCTGCACACGCCATAGAGTGGTGGCCAATCAGGATTTTATAAGGACCCTAAGTCCTAATGTAGAGGATGCGGAAAGGTTCACTCGACAGGATACCACTGCGATGGTACTCCTTTGAAATGCCACAACTATGGTAAGCTTAGACATAGGGCGTCCAACTGTCGTTCCAAGGGAAACCGTGGAACGGGATATGGTCAGAAGTGTTTTCATGCATCAGCACAAGGCTCTGGACAGTCTGCAGGGGCAGGTTATTCGGTTCAGAAACCACCACCACAGAATCAGCAGCAGCAACAGTTTGGGAAAGGAAAGGGAGCAGGATATGGGGAGAAGATGACCCCAGGGAGGGTCTTTTCTTTGACTCGGTAAGAGGCTAAGGCATCGCCCTCCATCGTGCGATGTACATTGTTATCTCATCTATACCTGCACGAGTTTCGTTTGATTCTGCAACTACCCATTCATTTGCTTCTCCTAGTTTTCTTCGTTCATTGTCTATTCCATTGACTTGCATGGAGAAGAGACTAGTTATGTCATTGCCTGTCGGTAACTCTATTGAATTGACCCATGTTTGTCTAGCATGTGAAGTAGAGATGTTAGGGATAATGATGCCTGTGGATTTGATTTGTCTAGATATGCATGACTTTGATGTGATCCTAGGAATGGATTGGCTAGATAGACATCATGCTAGGCTAGATTGTTATGGGAAAAGGATATTTTTCACCTTGCCTGACGGGACTGAGATTGTATCTGAGGGAGATAGGAACAATGCTCCTATTGGATTCATTTCTGCACTTCAGGCTGGAAAGTTGTTGAGGAAGGGTTATTCTGGTTTTCTTACCTTTGTGAGTGATTCAAAAAAGGTTGAGCAAAGAATTGAGGACATTCCTGTGGTGAATGAATTCCTCAATATGTTTCCTGAGGATTTACCTGGACTACCACCAGACAGGGAAGTGAAGTTTGTTATTGTCTTAGCACCTGGGACAAAACCCATTTCGAAGGCACCATACAGGATGGCTCCAGCTGAGCTTATAGAGCTACATGCACAGTTGCAAGAACTTATGGAAAAAGGATTCATTAGACCGAGTGTCTCTCCATGGGGAGAACCAGTGTTTTTTTGTGAAAAATAAGGACGGAACCATGAGATTATGCATAGACTATAGAGAAATCAATAAGGTAACAATCAAGAATCGTTATCCTTTTCCCAGGATAGACGATCTTTTTGATCAGTTACAAGGAGCATAAGTTTTCTCGAAGATTGATTTGAGGTCTGGCTACCATCAGTTCAGAGTGGCTGAGGGAGATGTAGCTAAGATAGCTTTTCGAACTAGGTATGGCCACTATGAGTTTTTGGTTATGCCTTTTGGATTTACAAATGCACCCGCGGCATTAATGGATTTGATGCAAAGAGTGTTTGGACCCTAATTAGATCGTTTCATTATTGTATTCATTGATGATATTTTGATCTACTCGAGGAGTAGGAATGAACATGTGGAGCATTTGAGATTAGCTTTGGGTATATTGCGAGAGAAGCAGCTTTACGAGAAGTTTAAGAAGTGTGCATTTTGTCTTAAGAGTGTGGCTTTTCTTGGTCATATTGTCAATAAGGATGGAGTTTCAGTGGATAGAACAAAGATTGAGGCAGTAGAGAAATGGTCTATGGTAGCTGAGATCCGTAGCTATTTAGGTTTAGCGGGTTATTACAGACGATTTGTGGAGGGTTTTTCTGCCCTAGCTTTACCTCTCACTAGTCTGACAAGAAAAGGGGTGAAATTTCTTTGGAATGATTCCTGTGAACAGAGCTTTCTTGAGTTAAAGAAGAGGCTGACAATGGCACCGGTTTTGGCTTTACCATCTCGGGAAGGTGGATTTGTGATTTACTGTGACGCATCATTACAAGGATTAGGTTATGTTTTGATGCAGCATGGAAAGGTTATAGCCTATGCCTCCCGACAGTTAAAGATCCATGAAAGAAACTACCCCACACATGATCTTGAATTGACAGCTATAGTGTTTGCCTTGAAGATATGGCGGCATTACTTGTATGGGGAGTCACTTGAATTTTTCACTGATCATCAGAGTTTAAAATACATTTTCACCCAAGAAGAGTTGAACTTAAGACAGAGGCGTTGGTTGGAACTTCTGAAAGATTATGATCTTACCATTCAGTACCACCCTAGCAAGGCCAACGTGGTAGCTGATGCATTGAGTAGGAAGACTAGCACAAGTTTGGCATGTCTTACCATGCAACCAGCATTGCTTAGGGATTTTAGGAGACTTGAGATTCAGCCGGTTCAGGTTAGGGTTGGTGTTCTGATTAGTCAGCTCACAGTTCGACCGATGTTGTTAGATCGGATCAGGGACACACAGAAGTCAGATGATGAGTGTCAGGGGATCATTTCTGGTTTGGCAGATGATGTGAAGTCTAAGTTTTAAGTATCTGATGAGATGTTGAGATTCAGAAGCCGGATTGTTGTTCCTAATGATGAGAGTTTACATGATGAGCTGTTGACTGAGGCACATAGCTCCTGGTCTAGTATTCACCCAGGCAGTACCAAGATGTACTGGGATCTGAGAGAGCACTTCTAGTTGAGTGGGATGAAGAGGCATGTTGCGTAATTTGTTGCAAAGTGTTTGGTCTATCAACAGGTCAAGATTGAGCATCAGAAGTGGAAGTGGGATCATGTCAGCATGGATTTTGTGTCCAGATTACCTTTTACCCGGAATGGTCATGATGCGGTATGGGTTATAGTTGATAGATTGACTAAGTCTGCACATTTTTTACCCATCAAAATGACTTTCTCAATGGAGCGTCTAGCTCGGTTGTACATTAAGGAGATTGTTAGGCTTCACGGGACCCCTGTTTCCATTGTATCTGATAGAGACCCGAGGTTTGTGTCAAGGATTTTGGGAGCTTTACATACGGCTTTCGAGACCAAGTTAAGTTTCAGCACAGCCTACCATCCGCAAACTGATGGACAGTCCGAGAGGACTATATAGACTCTGGAGGATATGATGAGGGCTTGTTCCCTTTAGTAAAAAGGGAATTGGGATAATCAATTGCCGTTGATTGAATTTGCTTACAATAACAGCAATCATTCTACCATTTAGATGTCACCATATGAGGCACTTTATGGATGGAGAAGTAGATCTCCTATCTGTTGGTTTGAGGTAGGAGAGAAGGAGATGATAGGTCCAGAGATTGTGGAAGAGACTAGCCTACGAATTTCCGTGATTAGAGATAGACTCTTGACAGCACAGAGTAGATATAGAAGAGCTACGCTGATCAACACAGACGAGATGTTCAGTTTGAGGTTGGTGATAACGTATTCCTAAGAGTATTACCGTGGAAGAGGGTGATTCGATTTGGGAAAAAGGGTAAGTTAAGCCCTAGGTACATTGACCCATTTGAAATTTTAGACAGAATAGGAGAAGTATCCTATAGGCTTGCATCGCCACCGAGTTTGTCAGAGGTTCACAATGTCTTTCACATTTCCATGTTGAGGAAATATGTCCATAGTATAGCTCATGTGAGTGATTTCGAACCACTGAGGGTTCGTGAGGACATGACGTACGAAGAACAGCCAGTTGAGATTCTGGATCGGAAAGACAAGGTTCTGAGGAACAAGATTGTGCCACTGGTTCGAGTTCTTCGGCATAATCAGGTCGTAGAGGAGTCAACATGGGACCGTGACGAGGAGATGCAGGAGAAGTATCCCCTTCTATTCGAATGAGATACATTTCTTCCGATTTTGAGGACGAAATCTCTTTAAGGGGGGATAGGATGTTATACCCATACCCTTACTTTGAATTAAATATTATTTTGTGCTATTTATTATTATTATATTATTATTATTAATATAATAGTAATTTATAGTGATTATTAATAGCTTCTAGAAGCTAGGAAGAAACGTTTATAGTCGAGTTGACGGTTTCGTAGAAAAGGGGCAAAATGATCATTTTTTAGGAAAAGACTTCGGAAAATACGATTTTGATACCGTTGGAATTGTTGTGAAAAATTGAGAACATCGACTACCATGTTTATAAGATTGAAATTATTTTGGAGACACAGTATATGTACGATACGACTTTGGATTAAATTTCTAAGGTTATATTTTAACCATGGTTAAACTAACCATGGTTATCTTTAGTTTAAGGGAGGTTGCACGGCTGTTGGGGAATAGAAGGGCTGAAGGGCAGCTATTGTTGACTTGGGTTCATGAGTTGAATATGTGGGTATACATTAAACCATGAGTCACCCTTGATTTGAGCTAATGGAGACACCTCCTCCTAGCTTGTGAGATCCTTGCTTGGAGGCTTAATCTGATTCCCATGCTGAAGAAAAGAAAAGAAACAGAAGAGAGGGAAAGCAAAGGAATCAGACAAAGGGAAAGAGAAGAAAGAAAAAGAAAGGGAAAGAAGAAAGAAGGGAGAAGAGAGGAAGTTAGTGATTTTCACCCAGATAGTTGATTGTCTTCTTGGTGTGGTTGTGTGTGGCTTAAGGAGAAGCTTACTCCTCTCATCTCAGAAACGCTTAGGTGAGGATCAAGTTTGTTTGATGTTCTTTGATGGTTAAATGAATTAAAGGCATGTTATGGATGTAAACTATGCTCTTCCATGTGTAAATGGATTTTTCATTATGAGAAAGGATTAAATAGTTATTGTTTTAGCTTGGAAGTGGTTTGAGCATGTTTGTTTCACTTGTTTTGATGTGTATCAGTGGGTATTTAAAGCTGGAAGTGTGTGAATTGAAGAATCTTATGTTTAAAATTCTAGGTTATGTGTTTTAATGGATTTCATGAAATTTCATTATGTAAACTTATAGCTTTGAGGATTAATTCATGTGAGAATGACTTGGACAAGTCCTAGGGATGGTTTATAACATGTATGAACTGTTGATTTTGGGTTTGAGTTGAGTTTGCACAAAAATCGTGCAAACAGAGGAAGCTGCATTTCTGCAGATGCAGGGACCGGTCGATCGGTCCCTAACAGGCGGTCGACCGGTGCCCTGTGACAGGTTTCTGATTAGTTTCCTCCCAGCTCCAACTTTTGAGATATCACTTTAAACCCTTAAGGATTATTTGAGACATGTGATTAAGGATATATAGGACTTGATTGAAGGTTCTAGAGAGAGTTTAAGGACTTGATTTGATCTTATTTTCAAATACGGTATATTTAGCATATATATTGATTATGCTTCTCTTTACACACAGAACTTGATATCAAGCATCAAGTGGACCTATGAGAACTTATTCTATATTTGTACATCGTCAATCACCAGGTAAAGAGTAGTAGCCACTTTGGTATTTCCACGTAGATTTTCCATAGACCTTTGGGTCAAGACTGGACCTATTATATGGATGCATGACACTTGTTTTCCATTTCTGTATATGGCATGACGTATAATATGTTGTCTCTGCATAATTGAACTGAATAATGTTCCAGACACGAGATGGTTTAAGTCCCTAGGATATTCTCTTTCAAACGGTGAAATGACTGACCTTTCTGAGGGTGACCACGGCCACCTTCGGGTGTAACAACGTCCATAAGTTTTCTCCGCTAGCTACAAGGGACTAGGACGGTTTATAAGTTACTGGTGATTGTACATTGTCTCTGGTCGTCGCCATGCCAGGATGTATGCCAGTAGTTGGGGATCCCTTGTCTTTGTTACAAGTGATCGGTGCATTTTCTGTACCTTTTTCTTTGTCTATTTGTTGTTAAGTTATACTGACTTCATAGATAATTCATACCATTTTAGCTCATATTTCATACATGACCCATATTTCATGGTAGCACTGCATTTCATGTATAATTCTTACATTTTAGTGTATAATTGTAACCAGACGTTTCCACGTCTGCTTCTGGCCAAAGCCAGACATCCATATTAGTTTCTATTATTTCACTAGACGTTTCTACGTCTGTATTTCTGTTCTATAACCACGTTTGATCAATCTAAGTATCAGACGTAATTCTGTTCATATCATCAGATCAGCCGTTGAACATCATATCATTCTTTACTTAGACTTTATTCTTCGTACAAGTTATGATACGACACCACGGACCAGCTTATCTTCTGTGAATTCTATTTATGACTTTGACAGTAGAAGATACGACCTCACGGATTGGAGCTTGTCAAAGATGAGAAGAAGGAAGTTCATTAAGGTCTATTCCACGACTGAGGAAGAGCTAGCAAGGCTCTGACGACTGCATCAACATCATTCTACGTCTCCTCCAAGAAGACTGAACGTCTGAACGTCTGAAGACCAGACGCAATTCAACCAATTTCCCAACGTAACTGCAAAGAAACGTATAGAGTATAACTTACCTCAACTACCGTTGCAAGAAGGAATTCAATCACGTGCTGCTTATGAAATATCTTCAACAGAAAGGCTTCTAGAAGAAGAATCTTCTCAACCGCTTCAACAGATATTTTGCGCACTACTCAAGGGCATCTCAACCATTCAGCTGAGAAATGCCTTGAAGACCATTGATCTGTAACTACCTAGATTTGAGAAGCTAACCTATAAATAGGAGTCATGTATCATCTAAAAAGAGAGTCGAACAATCACCCAAGCATTCAAGCAATCTAGCATTCTTGTACTCTTTAGTTCTCTTGTTCCCGAGTTCCTTAGAGCCATT
>JAOWBR010181140.1:0-19638 GCA_028571145.1 Dionaea muscipula
ATTATCGTTTTTATTAAGATAAAACAGTAATATATTATTGATTTTGATTTTTTTATTTTTTTGGATGATACGGTAGTCTACTACCGTTTTTTGAGATAACCGTTTGATGAAAAAAAAAAATCGAGGCACATTTTCTAAGAAAAATATGAAGAAAAAGAGAGCTACTTCGGACACACCCGTTCACAGGGATGTGTCTCGATTTTTTTTTTTTTTTTTTGCTTTTCATCAAAAGATAGTATATTATTGTATCATCTAAAAAAATAAAAAAAACAAAAAAAATTACTGTTTTATCCCAACAAAAACGATAGTATACTGTTTTATTACAATAAAAACAATAGTATGTATCCCACAAAAATTATAAAAAAATCGTGACGAACCGCGCATGAACTCCGAACTCAGCCTTTACCCATCGAATTTTCGTCTTCCCCACTGACGAAACCCTAACGGAGGCGGAACCCTATTCCCCCACCACATGGCCATCGATTCTCCGGACTCCGCGCACAAGCACCGCCGATCTCATTCCGACGACGAGCAACAGGAACACCCCAAGCGCCACAAGCACCGCCGCCATCACCATCGCAGCCACCGCCGTCACAGCCACCACAAAAGCAGCCGTAACACCACCAGCGGCGGCGAGAAACGCGATGAAGAAACGAAAGCCGATAGTGAGACGATGATCGGGGAGTTGATGGCTAAGGTTCGAGTTGAGGAGGCTAAGGAAATCGTTCCTCCTGCTGTGTTGAATAAGGCCAAGGCTGACTATGATATGGAGGAGGGTGAAATTGTTGACGATGATGCGTTTTCTATCGGTGCTGCTGAAATTGAGAATAAGACGATCGACTCTGATGTGGAGTCAGGCGAAATTACGGCTCGAACGGAGTTGGAAAATTCAGATATGGTGTGTTCTTATCCATCCCTCTGCTCCAACACATTCTTTTTTTTGTTATTGGCTTATTTATTAATGTGTTTCCTGCTGTATGTGGTTGTTTACGTTGGTGCAGAAAGATGCTGTTGCTTGGGAGAACGAAGATAAACAAAATTCGAAGTCTTTGAGAAAAGATGTTTTGGAAAGTGATTCGGCGACTAATTTAACATTGGACGAGTCTGACTACAAGAAGATCCATAGTCCCATGGACACTGATGACTTGCTTTTAACGGAGAAAGGTGAAGAAGATGACATAGGCAGATCCAGGAATGCTGACGCTAGGTCATGTAGAAGATCTGGTTCCCCTCTGAGAGGAGGTGATAAGCGAAATTGCCACTCTGTGGAAGGGTCTTTGAAGCTGATGGAAGTGGATGAAGGTGAAGTGGTGCATGGCATAGATTCATTTCCTTACGATGCTAAGGGGCTGAAGAATAGGGAACTGTCAGAGTCACCTTCTGACAGTAGGATCAATGGTGAACTTCGGTCCAAGTTCGTTGGTGGAGTAAGTGAGAGGTCTCAATCTCATATGATGCACCATGTTGCACGTTCAAGGAGTGTACATCATGATGTATATGATATTTTGAATGGGAAGATTAATTATGACTCTGATTATGAAAGAGCTGCTCATGTGAAGAAAGCTTATCCGCATGGTAGCAGAGATTCAGTGAAGGATAGAGATACAGACAGTTCTCGCCACAATAGATATACTATCCATGAGGACAGGCATTTACGGAGCGAGCCTGGGGAAAGAGATGTGGAGGAGACAATTGAGCGGTATTATAGAAGGGATAGGGAAGAGACACAGAAGAAAGTATGCATGGACCATGAGAGTGAAAAGAACCGTCATAAGGAAAAGGAGAAAGAGCGAGAGAAAAGCAGGGATAGAGGCCATGAACGGAGTAGGGAACTCGTAAGAGACAGGGAGAAGGCTGGAGAAAGGAGCAGAGATGTGGTCGAGTATAGAGAGTATGACAGGGATATGGAAAGGGAGAAGAACCGTGGGCGTAGCAAGGAAAGGGACCGGGAAAGAGAACAAAGGAGGGATGGTAGTAAAGCTGCATATAGGGATAGATATGCAGAGAGGGAGAGGGAGAGGGAGAGGGAGAGGGAGAGGGATGGGGATAGAGCCAGGGACAGGCGATTGGAAAGGACAGTTGATGGTAGAAAGGAAAGACATGAATACAAGTCTAGAGATGTTGAGACTGAAAGAAGTAGCAGATACCGTAAATATGATGATTATGGTGGTGGTTTTGATGATCGAGAAAAGAGCCGTTACTCTAAAGATCACTCACATACTGCCACTGCGGATCATAGGAGTAGAGGCAGAGAACACCGTTCAGAAAAAGATCACAACTCTAAGTTTATGTCTAGTGAAGACAAACAAAACAGGTACTTTTTAAAACCCTCTCTGAAGCTTGTTATTGAAATTTCCTTCTTGTTATTAGCTCTATGAGATTATGATCAAGTTAATATTCTGATATGTTCACGTCATCATTGTTGCTGCAGAGATGATGAAGATCAAGAGGACTACGAGGGAAGAGTTGAGTTAAAATTTGGAGAGCAAGAAGAGGAAGATCTTTACAGAATCAAGGAAGAGAGTAGAAAGCGAAGGGAAGCCATCCTTCAAAAATACAAGAATCGGCAGATGAAGCAACAAGATATGCAGGACTTGGACGATACTCTGAAAGGTTTTATATTTGCTTTATTTGTTTTATCAGGACTTGGTCTTGGACTTGGACTATTTGATTTTTGTTCTTCGAGGTTGTCCCTGGTGGTTCTGTAATTCCTTCTCTTTTCAGGTAGACCTGTATTTTAGGATTTGGGTTGCAAATGTTTTCCTACCATCAGCAGGAGAGTTCTAATTGTTGGTTTATATTTCCAAGTTTTAGTGAGTTGATTTATAAATACTAGTGTCGGATTTGTTTTCTTGATTGGTTACCTGGATGCTTTTACTGTCCCTTTTTGGCTCTGGCTTATCATACACAAGGGGAGCTTTGCCAGTGCCTGATTTCTAGAAGTATGAAATTGAGCCTAATCACATCTATTACCGATAAAATAATTGTGCACTGCCCTAGTTGAGGTTCAATTTGATCAGCTTAGGTGTCCTTGGATGAAGTGTCCTCAATGAGGTGTGGAAGTGCCAATATTGATATGCTATCAAGTTTTTTTATTAGCTTCATTCTTCTCGTTAACTGTTCGTGACTGATTATAAGTTGTTTTACATGTGTTATGTCTTGCTGCAGAGGATCAGCTCTTCCAATCACCGTCTATGAAGGATTCTCCTATGCATAATTTGGATACTATTAGTGACACTCAAGATGCTGATGTTGCTGACACATCATTTTCTGTGGGGAAATCACCTCCTGAAATTGATGTTTCTGCCGTTGAGAGGCATTCTATAGCTGGAGGGCTGGGTGAGGGTACACCAAAGGTATGTGCTTATTGCTCGAAAATATTATCCCCATGCCTCTCGTGTTGCTAGCAACTCGATACCTTGAAGTTTCTCCAACATTGGTAGTATTCTTCTGTAATCGAATAGGTGTGCATAACCCTTAAACCAATGCAATATGTCCTAAAATCAGCAGAATATCCAAAAAAGTGGTCCTTTCTCGAATTTATTAATACCTGTTGTGGAAGTTTTTTCCATATAAATGACGTTTTACCGGGCCAATGATGTTAGTTTTACCTTGCCAAGAGCTTCTTTAACAGCTTTAGTTGCTATTTTCAACTCCTGGATGGGCTTATTGTGGTCCCCTCATTAACCTTTTTGTTTCATATTGAGAAGATGTCAATTTTGAAATATTGTATTACAGGTTGCAATGCTTTTTCATCCTTTTCAGATTAGCTTTTTGATTTTTTGGGTCTAGTGCCAAGTAGTTTGGATGTAGAAGTTGTCAAGTTGAGTGATGAATTGTATAGCTCTCTTTCTTTTGGTTCCTTTGTCACCGTTGAACAAATGTCCTTGATTCTACCAGCTTATGTCAGTTGATCAGAAAATTATCTTTCGTCTTGACATCTATATTACATTTCATGAAATCTTTGAATTTTGTTAGGTGTAGGGATAAATTATGAGAGAGATAAGTGTCATATCAAATAGGGAGTATGAGAAGTGGAAAATGTGAAGAAAGATGGAGAGGGAGAAGTAGTGAAAAGAAAGGGGTAGGGGTAAGGGTAGAGGAAAAAGAACTAAGAAATAAGAAAAAAGAAATAAAATTTTTTTGATATTATTTTTGGATTTAATATATGTGTGAATATATATTTTTAAAATTTAATTATTTATTGTGCCTTGGCAGGGGTAATTTCTAGCAATCATATATGTAGACAACCCAATAATTTGTTTCCTTTGTTGTGAACCTGTAGTGTTGACTTGTGATACTCTTTGATTCGATTAGACTGATGACTTTGATGAGATGAATTTCTGTAGAGTGATAGATCTCCTGACATGTTTTGTGATGACATATTTGGAGATTCTCCCGCTGGATTCCGCAAATCGGTATGTTGTGTCTTCTGCTATTTCTTTATACATGTTAAGTTGAACATGCATCACATGTATGTGCTCTTTAAAATTAAATCTTTCAGCTTGCATTCCATCTTATGAATCACAAACTGATTTTTTCTGATCTCTGGTCAAATTCTTGTATAATACCCTGAGTATTCCCAGCATGTGTGGACATATACTCAATGTGGAAATGTGCCTGCGCGCCCTACACATGCATTATACATGGCTATTTTGTAGAAAACAATTTGGGTATGTCTTTAATGCAACAGAAGGAGTGTTGTGTTTGAGTTAACTCATGTAATAAATATGCTTAATTTATACGTGTTCTTGAATGTTGGTTTCATTTGACTATATCAGTAGGTGGTCTTTTTTGTTATGATGTTGTAATGTTACCATCATGCCATATAAACTAGACTAGATATGTATACGTGCCTTGTTCTTGTTTTTTACCATTTCACAAGTTATTTCTTTATTGTTGTACACCACGGGGATTCTTACATGAGTATTATAGAACGCCGTGGTAAAATTTTCTAGTGTTTTGACAGGGAAACGCTGGAGAATTACGAGTTGAAAGGAGTGGTCTTCATGACAATTGGGATGATCCAGAGGGCTATTACAGTATGTTCCATATTATCTTTTGATAGTCTCCTTTCTTTTTGGTAGTTAGCTGGTGCTTCTAAATTCTGCAAATGAGTACTTCATGAATAAGAGCCTGCACTACTAAGTTTATTCACTTAATAGAACATTTAGATGTACCCGTGCGCCTTCATTACAATCAACAAAAGTCCGGACTCTAGGAAGAAGAGCGCGTTGCGTTTGTTTATTATTTTTTTTGCAAGTTCATTTGCCCGACAGCCGTAAGCCCGCCCCAAGATACTTCAAATTATCATGCGACGTGGCTAAAGGGCGTACACTGAACCTCACCTCCTTTGTCATGGCCGCACTCTACAGCGGCCTCGCGTATGTTCGTGAGCAGTTGCGTCACGGCCAACAACCCATCGACTCCAGGCCACTCGAGATCCCTTAACTTTGGTTGAGGGCGTATTTTCTTTTCTTCGGCACTTCGCTCAAACGCCCAACCATCTCTTGTTCCGGAATGAGGATTTGCAAACTTCTAGTCATCACCAACTCTAAGGGTGAAACGTAGAACTACCTCAAGTCACGTGATCCCCTGGACGTCTTCTTTCTATTTCCCACCTCAGAAAACCCTGCATTGTTGTTCTTGTTCACCCCTGAATTCGTATGGTCGTTTTCCTCACAAGCCAAGAACTCCCATTCGTCCTCATCACCAGGGCGAATGTTAAGGCCGGGGCAAAGGTGTATTTGGCCAACTACGTGGCACAATAGCGTGGGCTTACCTAGGCTCGTCCTCTACTACTGTTTTTTTTTTTTTGCTCACAACCATGGGAAGGAGTGTTTTGCTGTCCTGAACCAGAAGCAGACGGGTGTCATCCTAGCCAACCGGGACATTCTTCTGAAGCGTTTTAGGCAGGCCTCCTTTGACCCCCTGCTTAACTGTGGGGCCGTTGACATATTTACGACGTACTCGAACGCAGAGGCAGACCGTTTGCTCTCGACGGCCCATATCATCGATTAGACACGGTCTATTTGTGCCGCCGATCAGG
Source organism: Dionaea muscipula (assembly GCA_028571145.1). Classification (NCBI taxonomy): domain Eukaryota; kingdom Viridiplantae; phylum Streptophyta; class Magnoliopsida; order Caryophyllales; family Droseraceae; genus Dionaea; species Dionaea muscipula. The sequence continues at coordinate 6,050 of JAOWBR010181140.1, forward strand.
TAAAGACAATCGTGGCGAAACAGGAAAACCGCCCAACAGAGGAGTTGCCAAAATGCTTAGATGCTCCTCTGCGATTCAGCCAATGAGCCCTTTACATTATTTTTCATCTTTCACATTTTTTTGCCCAACTTATGGATTTTGACATCAGCAGAAAAAGACGCTCGTAACCGCTGCCGCACTAGGAATCAACAACGTCAGGGACCTAAGGACCCCCTCTCCTCCATGCACTGACGGGCCGCCATCATGGTCAATATCAATCTTGGCCGAAGATGCCAGAAGACGTGTGGAGGGCAGATGTTACTGAAGATTCGTGGTTAGTAGTGCCTCTGCGATCGTTGGAATCCGATTCCGGAGGAGGGTTCCATCTTTGGCCTGATAACCAAACTGAGTTCGATTGTGTTTAATGTTAAACACTACTTACTAAAACACTACTGCTATGAACTACGATAAAAGGATAAAAGTTTTCATTGATTCTAGTTGGCCCTTCATTACAATGTCTCAAGTTACTTTAAAGTTAAAAACGGGTCGGTTACAAAAAGGAAAATTGTATGTCCAGCCCACTCACAACAGCCAACCACACTCTCAAACCATGGCCACGTTTGAGATCGTAGCCCAACTACCATGCAACCGTTTGCACGATCCACACGTCTTTGCCCCTAATAAAATCATCGATTCGCCCAAAGCTGGGCGAATAGCAGGCACAAGGCATAGGCGTTCGCCCTACGCCTAAGGACAAAAGTGCCCAACGACGCAAAGTAGAGCCAATTCGCCTCTCGTCATTCGTGTCCCAAAAGGCCCCGTCAACGGTTCTTACCAGTAATCAGAAAATATGCCCAATGGTAAAAGAATGCTGAGGCCTTTAGGCATTATTTTTTAATGTTACTTCCTGCTAAATGGACAAAAAGTGGTTGAAGTTTGAGCAAACTGTAAATCAAAGGAAAGACCATGATAGTATGAAAATTGGGATAATGACTATATTCAATTTTGAGCACTTGGCCATTTTCTCGTAGGGAAGATATCTGAGGCAAATAACAAATAAATAAGGTTTTCAATTCCTTGCCTTAGTCCCCTCTAGGGGTGTAGATGAGACGATACAGCTCGAGCTCGGCTCGTGATTTGATTCGAAAAAAGCTCGAAAAGCTCGGTTCAAGTTGAGTTCGAGCTCGGCTTCTAAAAGCTCGAGTTCGGCAAAAAAGCTCGCTAGCCTAACAAGCCGAATGAGTTCACGAGTTTTAATTTTTTTATAATTATATATTATTAAATAGTATTATTCAAGTATATAAAATTTTATCAAAATATTATAACAAGTAAAAATAAATAAAAAAAATTGCATTAAAATCCTTATTTGAGCTCGATATAGTGCTTGTCGAGTCTATCGAGCCGAACTCTAACCTTGTCTCTATGAGCTCGTTAAGCTCGAGGTTCAGCTCGAGCTTGAGCTCGGGCTCGTTAAAATTAAACAAGCTTAGCTCGTTTATAAAGATATTCGGCTCGGCTCGGCTCGGCTCGTTTACACCCCTAGTCCCCTCTTGCCTCTGAAGAAGCCATGTAGCTCACCATTCACCATGATCGAATAAGGAGTTGAGACACGTTGCATAATCCAATCAATAAAAAGAGCCGGGAACTTCATGGATAACATCATATTCTTCAGAAAAGAACAATCAACAGAATAGTGGGCTTTTAACAGATCATTTTTCATCATACGCCTTGGGGTTATTCTCTTTTTGCAATACTTTCTAAGTAGTTCCTGGTTTAAATAAATATTATCTCAAATATACTGGAGATGGATGTGCCCAAGTTGTTAGATCATGCCTCCATCACTTGAAAGGTGCCAAGGATTAGGATCCCCCCTTTTTGTTCTGTTTGAGTCGTTCTTTCCTTTGGTTAGCTTTAGGTATCTTGTAATTTATCTTAAGCACATTTATTTATCATGTTAAGCTTAGGTAGCTTTCCTGTCATGCTAGTCAGTTGAAAATTAGAAGTCAATCTTTGTAATTATGTAAAGCTGGTTCAACTTGGGGGTGGACGGTCATTGGTGCCAAACCAATAAATGTCAATTGTACTCCTTATGGCGGAAAATATTTCTTCCATACCTTGATTGGCTACTTCTTATTGTGTTTTCCCAAATCAGAGCTTGCAAATGGTACGTAAACAACCACACTTTTAAAGCAAACTTGAGGAAAAAGGTTGAGATCCTAGTAAGGATTTGGGAGTAAAGTCGGACCATGACACTAAGTTTGATGCTTTGTGTTATATGAGGAGTTTTTCGTACATCCGTCTTCGAGTGAAAATTCGGTATCATGAAGGGACTATTAGGACCATTTGGTAGATTTGTGCGGCATGGCAACACTCTTTTTCCCGATTTAGAATACTTTAAATCCCCCCCCCCAAAAAAAAATAAAAAATAAAAAAATAAAAACCTGCCCTTTTAATGTGTGTCCTCATTTTTGTTTCTTGACTCAATTCTTTTTTCTCATTTTTCTAATTGCATTGTTAATTATGAAGGCTATCGATTTGGGGAAGTGCTTGATGGACGATATGAAATTACCGCTGCTCATGGAAAAGGTGTGTTTTCAACAGTGGTTCGTGCAAAAGATCTGAGAGCAGGAAGTGGTGATCCAGAGCAAGTAGCTGTGAAGATCATACGAAATAATGAAACCATGTTAGTGCTCCGCAATCTTGTTGGCTTCTTCCTAGCTATCTATTGCATTTGGATGCTTGCTTTGACTTTTTTCCTAGTCATATAACGCCCTTGTGCTTCTAAAACTTATTGTTTCTTGAACTTGTTTACTCAGGTTGAAGGCAGGTATGGAAGAACTTGTCATATTGAAGAAATTGGTTGGTGCAGACCCCGATGACAGAAGGCACTGTGTTCGTTTTCTTTCGAGTTTCAAGTACCGTAATCATCTTTGTCTAGTTTTTGAATCTCTTCATATGAATCTGCGTGAGGTTCTAAAGAAGTTTGGTCGTAATATTGGCCTTAAGCTTACTGCTGTGAGAGCGTATGCAAAGCAACTCTTCATTGCATTGAAGCATCTCAGGAACTGTGGTGTTCTTCATTGTGACATCAAGCCTGATAATATGCTGGTAATTTTTTTTTTACACATGATCTATCGTTTAGGTGTAGTCAATGAGGTCCTACTGTTAGCTGACTTCAGGATTCTTACAGGTAAACGATGCAAAAAATGTGCTGAAGCTTTGTGATTTTGGTAATGCAATGTTTGCTGGCAAGAATGAGATCACTCCATACCTTGTGAGCCGTTTCTATCGTGCCCCTGAGATCAGTATGTATACTAAATTGGCTTTTTTTCCCACACTCAAATTATAGTTTGGCTAAAATAGACATGCTTGACTGTTTGTGAGACTGTCCCATATATAGTTTGTTGGTGTCCTTATTGCTCTCTTGTTGCTGAAGACTCGTAGTCTGACATTACCATAAATGTTCTTCTGATGCAGTTCTTGGGTTGCCTTATGATCATCCTGTGGATATTTGGTCAGTAGGTTGCTGTTTGTATGAGCTCTACTCTGGAAAAGTTCTTTTCCCAGGTCCCACCAACAATGACATGCTTCGACTTCATATGGAATTGAAGGGTCCATTCCCCAAAAAGATTCTTCGTAAGGTGAGCTTATTTTGTTTCCACTATCTTGGTTTATCTACCATGTCACAGTCACCATTCCAATTCAGTAGGATGGATGACTCACTCCTTACCTTACTACCTCTAGTTGGGCACCCTCCTACCTTTAGGTGTAATAGGTGATTTAGCTTATACGTCGTCTTGTTTATTTTTATATTTTTTTGGTGTGCATTCTAGAATGATGCTATTGTTTTTTGCACAAACTGGTAAAGTCAGCCCTTTGGTTTGCCAACCACATGTTCAGACCAGTTGTGGGATCAATTAATGCGACTCCTCTCCTGAACTTTGATGATAAAATTACTATTCTACTACTTGAAAGAGATTCTTGGGCAATTCTTTTGAGTTCCTCAAATGAATCCTGTTACTCATCTCTTGTTCATTTTGTGTCACAGGGAGCATTTATCGATCAGCATTTTGATCATGATTTGAATTTTCTTGCCACAGAAGAGGATCCTGTAACAAAGAAGGTACATTTTGTTTCTTACTCATTTGTGATATTTCGAGGAGAGGTCATAAACTTGTCTTTCACTTATCTTATTATTGTAGGCTGTCAGGAGGCTGATGGTCAATATTAAGCCACAAGATATTGCTACAATAATCAAGGGGTCTCCAGGCGAGGATCCTAAGATGTTGGCAAACTTTAAAGACATTTTGGACAAAATTTTTATGTTGGACCCAGATAAGAGGTTAACTGTATCACAGGCATTGAATCATCCATTCATCACGGGGAAGTAACATGATGGTGGTTTCTAACTGCAGAAATGGTTCACATGCTTGCTAATTGTGGTCTACCAAAACTCTAATGGTTGCGTACTTGTGCAACTTCCTTTTTCCTGCACTTTGAGAATTTGGAAGAATATCTTTGGCATGTTGAAGTTGGAGCATTAAGGGGAGGATATTTAATATCTAGAGGCCATGCACACACTGTTCTCTCCGGGGATATGTTCTGTTTCTATTGTAAGACAACTTGTCGAAGGCATTTTTTCTTTAACTGTAACCATCGGTATCCGATTTTTTCATTTTCTTCTTTTTTCTTAATCTCTTGCCTATGTGTATAAAATGTACTGCTGTTATGGCTTCAATCACCAATCAGACAAGTGTAAGTTGAAGGTGGATTGCAATGAATTACAATAGCGTGTCCTTTTTTGAGAAGCTGGATTCCATACTGTCGTTCTGACTTTTTTCTGTCTCTGGCAGGTCTTCTTTTTATCTGCCTTGATTTTTTTAACCTCCTAGCTGTTTTGTCTGCTTACTGCTGCCCTTGAGAGTCTAACTTTTCTTTTCAATTCAGGAATCTTCCCTGTCCTTTGGGACCATACTTCCATGCTTAAATGCTAGAAGGCAGCAAGAAGGTATCTTGGTTTGTTTTGGGTGGTATTCAGTGACCCCAATAGAACCTTCAATTATATTAGCCAGTTCTGGAAGTTTGATTTTACATTGTTTCTTGATAATGTATTCATACAAGCTAATTTCGAGGCTCTGGATAACTCAAATCTTTTGCATATCCTTTTCCCCTTAAGTATTTTTGGTTTTTATCTGGCTGGGTTGTGGGGCAAGAATTTTGTTGTGGTAGAAGTAGGGTGTTGTGTTTACAGATTTTTCTTCACTAACAGCACTATGCCAGTATTGATGATCTCTCGTCATTTTCTTTATCAAATATGATGTGTAATCACTTGCATTGCTATTCAGTCATCTTTGATATTTTTTGTTTTAGTGCCGGCCATGTTTTCAAGATTATTTTCGTATTTATTCTAATGAATGTGTTCCATCTTATCCATGACTACGCTGGAGGTTTGGCTGAGGAGGAGTTTGCTGTTATCATGACATTAAATTTCTAGAGTGAGTGGTTCAGTTAAAAAATTTCCATGTTCTTCGGTGGAATAGGGCAATTAATGCATGCTTCCAAAATTGAAGTGCCTGTTTTCTTTCATTGTTTTAGGGACTGATTTTGATGCCTCTTCAGCTTGGTATGTACCTCTTCAACATTCATTCTCGTCGCATTCTTCATTTTGTGTTTTGTCCCATGTTTTATTGCTTTTGTGTTCTTTAGGTTGTCTATTCATTGGTCGGAATATTTAGTATATTCCTTTTCATTTCCCCCCAAGAAACCTTTGGTGAGCTGGCAGGATGTGACTACAATAGCTTGATACAAAGAGGCCCGAAATACTTTTGGTCCTTTTGCAGACTTTGCTTTGTTAAAGCTGAAATATGCCTTAAGTAATTGGTTGGGTTGATAGTTTGCTCGAGTCAGAGGCTTATGGTGTATATTATTTTCCTTGGTAATAATTGGCTATAAGTGTTTAGCTTACAGCAATCCACTTTGGTGATTGAGATTATTTGAGCACTTCAACAGAAGAAAGTAATTACACTGTGGGACAATTGCGAGAAGGATTCAAACTGATTGTTTAAGAATGCATCTATTTTACTTTAAAGCAAACTTTACCACAATTTAATGACTTGTTTCTTCAGCATAGGTTGTGCTATTCTGTTCTTTGAGTCATTTACTGTCCAAGTCTAACTTTTGGGACCAATATACCTCGCTTCGATTGGTCACAAAGTATATCTGAAGACAGTTGTGTGAGTTGTTAGGATGCTTCTTTCACACACCGTCTCGAGGAATCAGTGTTATATTCAATTTAATTCTCTTGCTGTGAACCTTTGTTTTATCCACTTAGTGCTCTTTATTCAGTCCAATTATGCTGTTTTAGTTGGGATTTCAGAATTAATGTTTTCTGATTTGGTTGCCGATGTAATAGACTAAATGCTATGCCTCTGTTTCGGAAACTTCTTCATTAATTGGCACAATTGCAACCAGAGCTTCTCTTAGACATGAATGTTGTAAAGTAAAACCTTTAACATAATTGTTGCTTAGGTACCAGTAGTTACCTGAACCATTTAGCATATACTAGAAACCCTTTGAGCACCTATCTTAACAGCAAACCCCCATCTTCAATCATTTCCATCCCGCCTTTCGGCCATACAGAGTATGTGTCTGGATTGAGGTTTTCCACCACACATTGTCTAAGGTTTTGGTTGTTGCATCCATTGTCGAACCCGCAGGTCCCCGTACCAATGCTGACTGGAGCAACCTTGAGAAAGTGGATACCAGCACTGACGGCAGCTTAGTTTGTTAGTGCTGATGCCACTCTCTGACTAGATGGGAGGCGTATAAAGGCAGAGTTGGAGTTAAAATTTGCCAGGAGAATGAGAATCTATTAGTTTTCAGAGTAATTCTTGTAAATGAGTAGTGCTATCTGTACAAGAAGACCGGCGTCTTAATAACATCCCTGTATGATGGTTTTGCTTTGTATGTTAAAAAATGGATATGTATTGTTGTGTAGGATCACAACAGTTGATTTTTTACCTGGATTAGTGGGGTCGAATAGTAAAATGAATAGTGTGGATGGTGTGTAGAATTGTTGTGCTTATATCACCATTCCATTATGGTTTCATGCGAAAAATGAGTCTAGCACAACCAAAAAGGGTGGTTTTTTGGTTGTGTAAGATCATAATCGTTGAATATTTTTTGGGATTTTAAATGAAAGTTGATGAGTGGGGTTCAATAGTAAAATGGATGGTATATATGATTTGCAGATTGTGTTGTGCTGTGCGTGTATCATGATCCTGATTTCATGTGCAGAGATGAATTATTCCTTGTGAAATTATGAGGTTTGTGTTGTCATTCTGCAGAATTTCCCTTGTGCATCAGAGTATCACCATGTGATGTGAATACAAATTTTCTTGCATCTACATGATTGTGACAGTTTTTAGTTTTTACCTCTCATTGAGATAGATCTATCTATCTACATAGTTACTGTTGTGTACACGGAGCTCTTGTAAATGACACTGAATCATTTAAGCAATCTATGGCAAATAGAATGTAGCAAATTTCTTGTTATTATATAGTTACTGCTGTCTTCACACAACACTTATAAGAGCATCTGCAACTGAAACTATGGAAAAACTGAGCGATCAGTCAACTCTCTTTGAATTTTTAAATAGCAGGGCTTTATGCCTGCTGAAAATAGAGAACATCATGATCAATAAAGACAAATAGCAGGGCTTCATACCTTGTGGATCTATCTAGAATGTTAACTTGAAACAGAATTACAGTTCAGCATATGTCTACAGAACCACACAGCATCTACAGGAGATAAAGCAGCTTATAGGCCAGAACCAGAGTATTGTTCAGTTTTTCTAATTTACTGGCCCCTATTTCGCTTCTTCCCTTGTAATTTATCAGAAAATGATTGTAAACTGACGCCGACATCTTCGTCATATTCGATGCAAAGTTCCTCCTGAAATGATGCATTTACAATAATTCATCAAAAGAAGTTTGATGAAAAAACTGGGTATGATTTATGAATGTTGAATACCTTGAATTCTTTGAGGTCCTTGGGTGAGTTCTCAGTTATAGCATCCCATATATCCTTAAATATCCGTTTACGCTTTCTCCACTGGCTCATTGCTTGCACATACAATTCTTCTATCAACTTCCTCTCTTCTGGGTTCACGAGAGCGACTCCTTTCCTAAGTTTTCCAAGCTTCTCCTCCATAACCTCTATCTGGCAAAGAAATACATCACTCATAATTAGAGCTTTTGTGCAATTGAAGGATTCAAGGATATCACTCATAATTAGAACATAGTAGATATAGGATGTAGAATTAGCTTCAAATAAGAATGTCCTCTTTAGAATAGTAAGAGTGAATTTTTATGGGCCATTGGATTTGGAAGATCAAAGGTTGAGATTCAATACTGTTAGTAGTGGGTGAATAGTGAGACAGTACACTGTTTATCTGAGATCGAATCCTGACCTTTGATTTGTAGATCCAATGGCCCAAAAAAATCAACTTTACTGTTGAAAAAAGGATGTCTGTATTTGAAGGGGACCGATAAGATGTAATGGCATACCTCACTTTTCAATCTTTCTTCCTTAGCTTGCATCTCCTGTAGCGTTAGACTGGACTGCAATGTTCTTATGTCTGATAAAAGACAGGATGTAAAAATGAATGCATTATTAATTTATCATCATCATCATCATCATTTTCATGACCAAATCTCACTAGATAGGGTCGATCACATATATCCGTTAGGATATATCCACTGAGATTTGACAGAAATCCGACAAAAACGAATGCATTATATGTATCAAAACTAGCCAGAGGAAAGTTTCCTAAAGAAAAGCTTAGGGGCCAACCAAGTATCCAAAGGACCCTCTTACCTCCCTCAACTTCGCTGATGGCTTTCTGGTGTTCATTCAATTGTTCTTGTAATTTGGTGTTTTCATCCTTCATTTGATTGAGCTCATCACCACTAAGAATCTGAAACTGGCTTTGCAGTGCGATGTAGATCTTCTGCTTGCCATACTCCTTGAATGAGATACGCCCGCTATCAGCAAGTGCATCGAGAGCTTTCTGGACCGCAGTCTTTTTGAGGTTATACTTTTGCAATGCATCAGCAACATTCTGAGAATTCAACGGCTTATTTTGCTGAACAAAGATGAAACAGAAAGGAAAAGAGATCAGAAAGAAGCAGGTTAATTTTGTGCACAAGCCTTGTACACAACATAGTACAAAACCTCGCCACTTCTGCGCGGAATCTTTATTCTTAAGCAGGGGCCTGTCATCATACACACGATATCATCCCACTAGGTGGAGTCGGCCACACGTGTCCTCGGGACACGTTCACACAATGTCCGACAAATATAGTGCGCTGACATAGCTGGTTTTCCAACTGAGAAACAATCCCCGTCCCTTTTGGACCCTATAGGAACATCAATATCTAGGGCGGCGTCGTTGGACTTGTGTTCTTCATTCTACTCAAATGACAATCAAACTCCACTTTCTCTCCATTGGGTTGGATGTTGCGGTAGTGACTCAACTTAAGCTTTTGATAAAATTGGTGAATGAGAGCTAGCTAATTTGACTAAGAGCATCTTCAATGGACGCTATAAAGTTACTCAATATATAAGTTATTAATTATCAACTGACAAAAATGTATTGGATATCAATATATTTATGAACTCTCAACAATTTAATAGGTGAATGAATGTTCTAATGAAATAAATAAAATACACCATAAACTACTCAATAAATCGGTCAATAAATATTTTAATGGAACAAATAAAGCACACCATAAACTAAGACCAATTAAATATTAATTTTTTAGTCTATAAGTAGTCCCTAGATTATGGACCGAGTTAAAAAAATTTAAGTTATGAGATGAGTTATTGTGTCCATTAGAGCTTCTTTTTTCACCCTCACTCAATAAAATGTTTATGGACTGACACTAATGACTAAACTATGTACTTCATTGAGGATGCTCTAAGTATAATATAATTCATGAACCTTCTGCCATAAAAATAGACTTTTGTGGTAGAGTTGGTTCTTTGACATTACATGCGTGTCTAAACGTTACGAATTCGAATCCTACAAACACGATAATTAAGGTTGGTGCATTATGCACGCTTCAAACCCAAAAATACATTTAGGTGAAGGGGGGTGCTTATTGAACCTTTGACAGAATGATATTTACAAAGAATATCGAACTTTAGTTCATGCTTTGACCTCCCAAAGACAGAGAATAGGAAACACTAACACGAATTCTCGACGACAAAACGCGACACACAAAAAATTAACAGTTCTCGAAAAAGAGAGCAAGATTCCATTAGAAAATTTCTCTTGAGCTAAGCCACATTGATAGATAGTAGCATCAGACTTCAGATCTTTCTCGAAAACTAGTAATTTGTTCATCAAAAAAAGAACGGACCAGATGAATGAATTAGCATCGACATAGACATTCACCGATAAATCCAATCCAACACCATATAATTCGATCGATGGGTTTTGCTCACATGATGCTCGAATTAGCAACTATAAAAAGAAGAAAAAGAAGAAGAAGAGTGAGAGGAGATTCGTCGCCAGAACAAAGACCGATTTACCTCATTCACGAAGTTGAGCACAATGCCTGCAATTTTACGCAACGACGAAACCAAATGAAGAGAAAATTAGAAACGAATAGTTTAAAATCGGACCAGTGCGAGTTACGTTCAGCGGCGCAATTTGAGGCTGAATGGAGGAAGAGAGAGAGAAGGAGAAGGGGGACTCACTTTCTGCGGTATCGGATTTGGGAGCCATGGATGGGATTCGATGCACCCTCAGAGCACGAGGGGAATTGCGCGGGAAACTCACGAAGCAGCAGAATCCGCAAATAAAGCACTTATACTGTTCTTTTCTTATAAAACCACTCGTGGAACTTATTCTTATTTTTCAGCTGTAAAAATTAAATGCTGGAAATAGATATAAATTAATGAGCTGAGAGTCTGAGAGTTGTATAAAATCAGCCTATCTATTTAGAACATGTTCATTGGTATAAAAAATTAAGAGTGTAAAAAAAAAAAAAAAATCAAATGTTAATGTGTAAAGTTGTTTTAGAATGTGTAAAAAAAAAATAAGCTGAAAAAATTACGATAGCAGTATATTGGTACGGTAATACAACAGAATCAAAAAATTAAAAAAATAAATAAAAATTTGCCCCAGTCCTCTTTATGTAGTAAAGAAAAAAAACCGAAAAAATTTACCCACAAGCATGCCAGCTCTCCTATGCCTCCCCCCTCCTCTCAATCCCAAGCTCACTCTGTCAGAGGTGAAGTCAAGATTGTGAAATGGAGGGGATCAATTTAAAAAATAATTTTTAAGCATGAAAGTGAAAAAATATACTAAATAAATATTCCAAACTATAAAGCAAACATTAGAATAAAACAACTATAAACCATATCAAATTTTTTTATGAAAAATCGGGGGCCTGTGCAAGCCGAAATTCGCTAATTGAAAAAGTAAGATGAGTAAAAAGTACCCAAAAAAATTATAAAATACCATACTACTATATATATAATAACTTTCCGCTCGGACGTGCTTCCCTCGACCGGGTTGGAGAATGGTCAAGGTCAGCCGAATAGGTCGGTACCGAGTAGATCGGTACCTGGCAGACAGGATTGCCGAGCAGACAAGGTTGCCGAGCAAGCGAAGGGTACAGAGCATGAGGGGTACCGAGCAGGTGGAGGAAGTGCTGGGCAGGGTTGCTGAGCAAGGCAGCCGGGTAAGAAAAAAGAGGGAACCGGGCAAGGCAGCCGGGCAAGTCAAGGAGAGGGAACGTCGGGTAAGCACTATCGGGCAGGCACTGTCGAGCAGGCAAGTGCCGAGCATGCTCCGAGCGGGAAAACGTGGTCGGGCATGAGGGAGAGGAAAATAGGTCCTGAGAAATGAAGGGACGGAGGCCTATTTATAGGCACGGGAGGATAGAGAAAACCAAGCAAGCTACCGGGTGCCGGGCAAGTTACCGAGCAAGCAGGCCGACCAGGCGCGGCAAGCAAGCTTATCGGGTAGGCTATCGGACAAGCGTACCGAGCAGGCATGCCGGGCAGGCCAAAACCGAGCAGGCGAGCTGATTTGCGCAGGGAACTTCGGAAAGCTCGTTTGAGCTCCGATTGACGAACGGTTTGCGCTCACGCGCTCGTAGCGAGATGGAGAATCTTCTAGGATGGGTTCGGTTGGGTTTGACTGGAGTTGACCGAGTTTTACCATAGTTTGACTGAGGGCTCGGGTTTAGTCGGGTCAGGCCGGACGATCCAATCTCGCACCCTTTGATCACGTGTCTATAGGGAAAAATCCCCCTATATCAGTTACCCTTTATAATCCTCAAGATTATGCTAGAGTGTTAGGGTTTTCTAGTGATTGTCCAACACCCTTGTATTCCCTCTGATTGGATTGCTCTCCTCCTCCCGTGGTTTTGTCCCGCTTTTAGGCTTTCATGTTAAATTGGTGTGATTTCCCTCTTGTCTTCACTCTTTCGTGTTATTATTCGATTCTCACTTTGATCGATCGATCTTAGGATTTGTGCAATAAAAGGTCTCGCTTTATTTTCCCAACAATATAAAAAAAGAGAAAGCATTTAATGCTTTCATGAATAAAATAAAGTGTGAAAAAATAATAATAAATGATTACAATAAATAAAGAAATGGGATGAAACATATAGTGTGATTTATTTACTTTTTTAGGATATTATTTTTCTCATTAAAATATTGACTATATATCATTACAAATATCAAATACATTTTTGTCATTTTGTAATTAATAATCGACATATTGATTAAGTTAATTTATAACATAACTCTTATATATATCAAAAACAATAAAGGTGATCTATCGTATTTGACAATTGAACAATTGGATAGAAGGCATCATGTTTTATTGAAGAATTGGATAGAAGCCTCTGGAGTGTGAACGAGCCTAGTCGAGTTAAGTATCTTTATAAATGAACTTGTTTAATTATAACAAGTTCGAGTTGACCTCGAGTTTGACGAGCTCACAAAAATAAGGTTAGAGTTCGACTCGTTAAGTTCGACAAACACTATATCGAGTTCGAGCTTGGATTTCAATGCAATTTTATTTATTTATTTTTATTTTTTATAATATTTTAATAAAATTTTAGATAATTAAATAATATTATTTAATTATATAAAATTATAAAAAATTGAAAAACTCGTTAGCTCGTTCCATTTATTAACCAATAGTAGAATATTTACTCAGTTGAAGAAAAATTGTTTTTTTCCTCACTATATAAAAGGTTGCAACTCCTATTTTTTATAATGAATTTCTCTTATACTTGCCCATGAAATTTTATCCCGGTCTGCTTGAAAATTTTCACGTAAAAATTGTGTAATATTTTCCCCTTCCTGCTCTATCCGATACGCGCTCATACTTTTTTATATATCTATTATATAAAATATGACATATTTTAAAATGTCTCTTCTAAAATATGTTAAGATATTTTCGACCGTAAGATGATAAAAAAGGACGGGAAGAAATATCAACCGTCGGATTAAAGAGATATAGTGGGTAATAAATAAGGTGTAATAAATTAATGAGGTGAATAATAAAGTAGGGTGAAGTTAA
>JAOWBR010181141.1:0-10698 GCA_028571145.1 Dionaea muscipula
GCTTATCGTGCCGAAGGCACGGGCTTCCGCTAGTATATATATATATAGCATACCCTGCATATATTCACTTTACTCAATTTTGGGCAAGTAACTTTACATATTGCCAATTGCCAAATTGAATTCCCTTTCAGCTCAAAGATTTGTCCTTTGCTCAAGGAGGAATTATTTTTCTTTAGTCCCAACCCAACAAATTACAATTACTATGTACTTTCCTTGTTTAGCTATAACTAATATAGCTAAGCTAACTGGTTGGTGGCAGGCTGGCAGCAGATAATATTTTTTTGGGGTTATTTTGCCAAAAAATAATACGCGCAAAACAGAAAGAGAATCCATGGACCATCCACATCTACTCGTCTAGAGATGAGGAAAGGCTCAGGAAATTGAGAAAAAGATGACTGGCTGGTTGACTCGTTCGTTGGCTAGCTTGAATTTTGTTCCCACAACTTTCAAAGCCAAGACAGTAGAAACAACAACTATTCAATTAATTCATCATCCCGTGTAAAAACCGAAGCTTGAATTTCTAGCTAAATGACATACAAAGTGTCTTTATGGACACAAGGGAGGGAACCCAAGAATGAGATTCTCATTTGTCCAGAACGAGGATTGAAAGAACAAAATAGACAATCAATCAATCCTACAATAAAACAGCAAGACTGTCACAAACACGAGCAATCACAACTCACAAACATTCATGAGCATGAAAAGACACGGGGCACGTTTATTCCTGGGCACAAAGTACAGGGTAACTTACCGAATCCGCAAATCATCTCCGATCACCATCCCCTTTGAGACCCACCAGAAGAAGTCACATTTAACCGATCAAGCACAGCGTTAAAATCAACAGCCTGTCCACTCTCTTCCAGCCTCTGTATGACATTTTCCACATGGTTACCCCTGTAACCCATGCTCACCAGCTTATCGATCAGCTCATTGTGGGGATGGTTGCGGAAATACTGGGTACTCGCATTCTGATTCCTGACCATCAGACCAGCACCAGCAGGTGGCAGTGGACTCTGAAGAGGAAGACTTCCCGGTGGATATCCGCCTGGAGGGAAGTGGGGCTGTTGAGGAGGATGTTGAGACCGACTTCCTTCATTGTCATACGGCATATATGCACTGCCAGATGGCACAAAAGATGATGCATATCCGTCTAAAGGCCGAGCAGGGAAACCACCCTTAAAATGTGAAGGCTGCGGCTGCGGCTGCGGCTGCGGCTGCGCTGGCCTACCAGCCCCACCATATCCACCATAAGGCATTGGTTCAGCACGACCAACTACAGGCTGAGGCATTCCTGAAGATTGGTGGAGTACGGTATGGAGAATTTCATGAGGGGGCGTGTTTGCCGGTTGACTCGTCATATATGGTGGATAAGCAGCTGATGGCGGAGGTCTGGCCTGATTCTGGGGTTGGATTGGCGGCTGCTGGGGAGGCTGTACGGGTGTAGGTGCTTGCTGAGGCCATTGTTGTGGATACTGAGGAAATGCTTGTGCTGGCAGCACCTGATTTACTTGGCTTTGGGCTTGCTGAAATGCCACAGGTGGAGCACGGTATGGAGAATCGGTTGGCGCGTAAGGATTCTGAGGGACTGAAGTTTGAGTTTGAGGATTTGGCAATTGAGCTGATGGCATGTAATGTGGAGGCTGAGACAGCGGTACAACAGACTGTTGCTGTTCCACTTGCCTAGAGGGTTCTGGGCCTTGTGGCACAACCTGTTGGGGTAAGGCAAGAGCCAGTTGCTGCTTATGTGCTTCTGATGCATCATCTGCCTTTTTAGGTGTTGTAGTTTTCTCCTCAGATGAGGACTCTTTCTGTGCAAGCTGAAGCTTTGTTAGCTCCTTCTGAGTTTCAGCCAGTTCCTGCTTGTCTCTCAGTATCTGCACTGACCGGTGTACCTGAATGAAATGGAGAAATGATAATGTTTAACAACTGCTAAAGATCACAGGATTGCTATAGACATAGAAAGAACAACAGAGGGAAATAAAAGAGTAAGCAAACGATACATGAGGTTGTCCCATCCCTCAAATGGCAAAATTAACCATTACCAGTACATTCTTGAGCCAAGAAGGGCATACATGAGCTAAAAAAGATAAATACTAACAACTATCAAAGACAAGGGGAAAAAAAAGTGCAACAGGAAAAAGGAGTATATTAGGCATCAAATTTTGATATTCATTTCTCCTCAGCTTAACCTCCAGAACAGCAGAGAAATAAGTAAATCAACACTTCCATTTTCTCCAAGCTTACCCAGAGCCCACCAACTCAGGGTTTCAATCTTCGGGATAACTTTCAATTTCCCTGATAGAATGTAGCCAACTACCTGAAGGAGCCGTCTTCATGTTTATATACAGCAAAAATAAGACTCAGCTTGGTTAAATGATTGCAGAACTCCACCCATGACCTAGCTAGCTTTTATTGGCTTATTATCTCCCTCCCCCTCCGTCTATGCTTCAAATCCTCTTTTCATTCAAACGGGTCTGATAGTGCAATATCGACCACTGACGTGCAAACTCCAGAACGGGCAATTTCACCATGGCATGACTCTGATATGGTTTAGCATTGAAATGTCAGTTCAGCTTCCCATAGGAAATTACCTCCAAAGGTGCTATAACCATCATTCTGTTCTTTTTTTTTCCCTTCTACATACAACTTTACTCGAACAACGATCCTAACTTGACTTGAACAACGATCCTCATGGGACCCATAACTAGGGAGGTATTGTTGGTTTTTTTATGGCAAATGGAGGTCATACACCATAACTTATCCCAAACAAGAAAGGAGAAAAGTAACATGGTAACCAACTATCCTCTACCCACTTCCCAATACATGAGAACTGTGAAGAGTCAGCCTTCACACATGTTAAACCAATGCGATATAACTTCCATTTGAGAATAAGGAGTGTTGGAACATACCCACAATTTCAATGAAATAAGAATGCCAAAACACTTCTAACCGACAGTTGACCCAGGATCTCTGAACAACATTTTGCCACCCAAAGATGAAGAACTTGCGTCTACCTAATAGCTGGTTTCTTCTCTAAAAGATAAACCCACCTTTTAAAACATCTGACTGATATGGTTGAACACAAAGATTATTCAAGACATTAAAAGTGAGAAGAAGAAGATTTTCAAGGTCAATTTAGTTCCCTACTTCAAACTATCTCCTAGAAAGCAGCTACACTATCGCACTTTGCAGCAGAGCAGGAAAAGAAGAGAAAATTCATGTGTTGGACTTGTCCAACTAACATGTACCATCAGCTTTTGTCCCACCTCCTAACCCTGCAGAAGAACATATCTTGGAAACAATTAAATTCGGACCAAGTTTGGCTACATGGAAAGAAGTGGAAAATTAGTAACGTTGCCCACAGTAGACCAACGATCTTGTCACTCCTCCCTCTTGTTAAAAAGAAAAAAATCCTTGAACGACACCACAAATCATACAGCGAGCTCATGTAACTTACTTCTTGCAGGTGCTTATCAAGGGACTTCAGTTTCTTATCGACTTCACCATGATCACGAAGCAAATCAGAACGAATTTCCCCAATTGATTTATCAACGTTATAACAGAGGAGTTCCAACTGAGAAACACGCGAGCTAACTCCTTCAAGAAAACGCATGAGATTGTCAAAGTGTTTTTTCATGGACCTCTCAACAGCTGATATGACTTCCTGGTTTAAAGTATCTTCAGGCTGGCTATAGACATTGGTGACAGGTAAGGCTGATGACCTCAACATTCTGCTTCTCTGAAAATCCTGCTGAAAATATTACAACCAACTTTAGCCATAAGAACCGACAGATGAATATTGATCAAAATAAAAGAAACCAACTGGAAAGAGAATGTCTTCTTAAAATAGTTTACCACATTTTCAAGGATAAAGCAAGTCAAGAACATAGGCCAGAAGGGACCATAATCAAACATAAGTAGTCACAATTCTAATCACGAATCATTAATGTTATCGAAGGGGAAGGGCAGAGGTGGGTTATCCATCGAGATTCCTTCCGTAAGACAGCTCGAACCATGAATAACATAATTGTTTTGCACAAATCTTTCACAGGGAAGCTACGTGGAGGTTGGCGGGACACATTGAGATTACTAACTAAACAAGCCAGACATGGACATGGTTGCACCAGTAACAAGCCAGGGCAACAGCCAAACTAAGGAAACTATAATGGTGAGCAGAATATACACTTCCAACCCTATGAATCATTCTTAACAAATGAAGTTTGAATCTTTTCTTACGTAATCCAACTATGAATCACTACAAGCACAACTAATGCAGACATTAGGAAACTTATTCACAAAAACAAAACATATATGGAAATTTAACTACAGATTAAAAAAAAAAGTAGTTCATTCAATTCAGTAAACAAACAAACCCACCATGCCCTCTTCTCCACAATGCAAAAAATTATTGAACATATACAGCTTCAGATGAGGAGCGAAAAAAGAACATATGAAGTGCATATTGCAATGCACACCTTGAATCAAGTACGCAGTAATAAACATAGAAGGCTGGAAGTTTTCGAATCATTAGTCACATAAGACCAATGCAAGGCCCAGATAGGAATAAAGATGATTTCAAATCTTCAACTAGGTATCTATCTGGAAACCAGTGTCGCTCTTCCTGAACAAAAAGAACCACTGCAAAGCCAATTCGGTTTGATCGCAGACTCCTTCCCAAAAATTTGTCAACACTAGTTCACAAACCAACATTGCACAACCCCCGGGCCAACTTCATACGTGACAAAAAACCCAAGGTGTAAATGTTTCGCCCCTACATTTCTACAAGAACAAAACATTGATGACATGATTGAATCATGAAAACCACAATACCAACCTCGATCGCTGACCTAAAAATAGCACAAGGGTCCTGAGAAGTGTGACTCAAAACTCTTAACACATATTAATCAAGATAACTCCTCCTTGGTGAAGTAAGTCAAAGTTAATTATTTGTTAACTAACATTTGACCTTTTCAAGTAGGATTAGTTAATGGCTAGTCTTTGATACATTTTCTTTCGCTCAAGACTACCTGTATGTATGTATGTATGTGTGTGTGTATATATATATATATATAGTCGTGCACTTCATTTGAGAAGTATGTGAGTTTCCTCTCTCTTTGAGTCACTTTTTGTTTTAGGAATTCTAGTGGTAATCTAGTGAGATATCACCTTTGAGCATGTGTGTAATCTTCTTGACAATAAAGTGAATTGATCATAGTTTCCATAAGCTCCTTCTACTACCCCTCTTTCTTACATTTTTCTTATTTGTGGATTAAAACCGAAGAAGGATCATTGTTCTTGAAGGGCTTGGCTTTATGTCCTTAACAGATTGACATCAAAGCTTCAGGTTAGACGCTGAAGAACAGATTCTTGGGGTTCTTTAGAAGTAGAGGGGTTTGATGGAAAAGGAGACTTCGATCTATGGAGACAGAAGATGAAGGCCATCTTAGTCCAGCAGAAGTGTCATCGTGCTCTCGGAGGGGAGAAAACTTTACCAAGAGACCTTCCCGATGATGATAAACAAGACATTATGGATCTTGCTTACAGCACTATCATCCTGAATATCTCTGATGCTGTTCTTCGAAGAGTAAGAGGTTCTGATACAGCAGCAAAGCTTTGGTTAAAGTTTTAACAGATCTATATGACACCCTCAGTATCAGGTATTGCCTTTATTAAAGAACAACTCTTTGAATGTAAAATGGCAGCAAACAAGTCAATAGATGAGAATTATGATGATTTCCAAAACTTGTTGATCAATCTTGAAAATTCTGGTGAAGAACTCAGCGACAATACTCAATGTATTCTTCATCTCAACTTTGTTGCCGAGCAATACAAGGATATAAAAAATGCCCTTGAATATGGAAGAGAGAATGTTCTGCAGAAGATGTAATGGCAGCTCTACAGATGAGAGAATTAGAGCTAATGTCTGAGGGAGAGAGTGGAAATCAGAGACAAGGTTTGGTTTCAACCATGGAAACCCTGAGAATTCTCAAAAGGAAAGGGTAACTTACAAGGCAATAACAAACCAAAACAAAAGGGAAAAAGGGTATGTTATTATTGCAACAAAGAGGGTCATATAAGAAGATTTTGCCAGGAAAGATTGAAGAAACAGACAGAGAATGGTTTTAGTTGGAGCTGCCAATATATCAGATGAAATCGAATTCGTTGAGGCTCTAACCACTTCAAATCATCAAGATCAAGAAAGTTGGATCCTTGATGCAGCTTGTACCTTCCATATGTCACCAAGAAGGGATTGGTTTTGCACATATGAAAAGGTAGAAGGTGGCAAGGTTATGATGGGGAATGATTCATCTTGCAAAGTGGTGGGAATTTGCTCAATCATGTTTAGAATATGGAATGGAAAATTGAAAGAATTTCAAGATGTGAGACATATACCAGATCTGAAAAGGACTATCATTTCCTTGAGTTATCCTGATTCAAAGGGCATGTCATATAAATCTAACAATGGTGAATTAGAGGTCTACAAAGCAGAAAGTTGTGTCATCAAAGGAGTGCTTAATCGTGGTCTTTATCTTCTAACCAACACCGTAGTTGAAGGAGAAGCATCTGTTGTTAGTTCAAAAAAGCTTGAAGAGCCAAACATTTGGCATAGAAGACTCGGACACATTTGTTTCAAGGGCTTAAAAGAGCTACATATGCACAGACTCCTTGATGGCAAACAGATAACACTAGAGACATGAGAGGTATGCATCTTAGGTAAATCTCATAAACTCAAATTTATCTCTAAAACAATTAGAGCTAAGACTTGCTTAGAATATGTACATGCTGATCAAAGGGTGATGATCAAAGGTAAACTCAAATTTACCTCTAAACAATTCACCGAGTATACCTTTATCTCTATCCGGTTGTCAATAGACTCAATACTTTATAACGTTCATTGATGATTACTCTAAGAAGGTATGAAATTATTTTCTTAGAAACAAGAGTGATGCGTTTGAAAAACTCAGAATGGAAGTTACTAGTTAAAAAACAAACTGATAAAAGGATAAAAACTTTTGAGAACAGATAATGGTTTAGAGTTTGTAAACAAACTATTTGATGAATTTTGTGCCAAAAACACAGAAATTCGAGACACCATACATATACCTATATTGGAGGAATAGGACTATAGTGGATGGGGTTAGGTGAATGTTGTTTGACTCAGGTTTACCTATTAGATTTCGAGCAGAAGCTACAGCTTGTTATCTAATCAATGAAAACTCAAGTCTTAAAATGAAAACTCCTCAAGCACTTTGGCACAACAAATCTAACAGCATTTCACATCTTTAAGTTTTTGGTTGCATAGCATATATACATTCTAAACAAACAAGATCAAAAAAGTGTGTTTTTCTAGGATATCCAAGTGGAGTTGAAGGCTACAAATTTTGGTGCATCTCTGAAAATAAGGTGCTATTTGGAAGGGATATTATTTTTAATGAAAAAGAATTATATAATACTAATCTACAGGTATCGAGTGATCAAGAGAGTCAAGCTCAAGATCAAACTCGGTTTGAGGTGGAGCTAGACAGCTTTAAACCAGTTGATCAATTTGTCACTCAAACTGAAGATATAAATGCCGAAGATGCACAGGTTAAGGAAGAAGCTGAATTGACAGGTCAAGATGATCAACCAGATTTAGATTACTAGGTTTTAGCCAGAGACAGAACAAGAAGAGTTATTAGACCTCCTGCTAGTTATGCTCAAGTCATTATCACAGAATTAACTTTTCCTCAAGCTGAATTAATAGGATTCAAAATGAATGCAGTTGTTTCAATTGAAATGAAAGAACCACAAAGGTATGCAGGAGCTGTGAAGAGGGCAAATTGGCCTAAATGGAAAATAGCTATGGAAGAAGAATACGATTCATTGATAAAGAACGAAACCTGGATTTTGGTTGGCAAACCAAAACAGAAAAGAATAATTGGTTCAAAGTGGATTTTCAAAAGAAAACCAGCAATCCCATATATTGAAAAAGAATGATACTAATCTCAAATAGAGGGTATTGATTATCATGAAGTGTTTTCACCTATTGTAGCAATCCCATCATTGTGGATGACATGCTTATAGCATGTAAAAGCAAAGAAGCAATCATGGGACTTAAATCAAAGCTGAAAACAGAATTTGAGATGAAAGATCTCGGACTAGGTAGAAGGATTCTCAAATGGAGAAAGAAAGACAAAGCAAGGGAATGTTAGTTTTATGTCAGAAAAGCTATGTCAAGAAGCTGATTGAAGTCTTTGGAATGAAGAATTTAAAGCCTGTTTCAACACCAATTGGAGCAAACATCAAGCTATCAACAAATATCAAACCATCGACTCTCAAGGAACAAAATTACTTGGAAGAAGTGACATATCAAAGCATGGTTGGAAGCCTTATGTATATAGTCTGTTCAAGACCAGATATAGCATATGGAGTGAGTCTGGTAAGTAAGTATATGAGCAATCCTAACAAAGATCATTGGCATGCTGTTAAATGGTTGATTAGGTACTTAAAAGGAGTTGGTCTATTCTTGTTCTGAAAGTCCTAATGTTTTAGTCACTGGTTATAAGTGACTGATTTTGCAGCAGATCTTGATAAAAGAAGATCAATAACACATTTCTGCTTCACTCTTGGTGGCAATGTAATAAGTTGCAAATCTGGTCTCCAAAGAATTGTTGCATTGTCATCAACTGAAATTTAATACATTGCTATATCAGAGGCAGTAAAAGAAACCTTTTGTCTTAAGGGTTCAATCGATGAATTGAGACTTTTCCAGAACACAATAGAAGTGTTTAGCGACTCTCAAATACATTTAACCAAAAACAACATTTATTATAAAAGAACTAAACACATTGTTGTTAAGCATCATTTTGTTAGGGACATTGTGGCTCAAGGATCTCTTTGTATAGAGAAAATCTCTGCTACAACAAACCTGCTGACATATTTACCTAAACAGTGCCAATAAGCAAGTTTCAAGCTGCCTTGGACTTCCTTGGCATTCAAAAGGCTTAAAGATATTATTTCCATAGAGTTTTAATTTTAGATAGTCCATTGTAATTAAGTTGTGATTCAAGGTGAAGATGTGTAGGGGTGTGACTCAAAACTTTGAACATATTGTGGTTAGCCTTAAATTAATCAAGATAACTCCTTCTTGGTAAAGTAGGTCATGGTAAGTTATTTGTTAACTAACATTTGACCATTTCAAGTAGGATTAGTTAATGGCTAGGCTTGGATACATTTTCCTTGGCTCATGAAAGACTACCTGCATATACATATAGTCGTGTACTTGGTTTGTGAATAAAGTGAGTTTCCTCCTCCTTTGAGTAAACTGTTTTAGGAATTCTTTTAGTACTCTTGTAAGATATTGCCTTTGAGCACGAGTGTGTAATCTTCTTAACAATATAGTGAATTGATCAGAGTTTCCATGTGCTCCTCCTTCTACGTGTCTTTCTTTCATTTTTCTGATTTGTGGATCAAAACCCAAGAAGGATCATTGTTCTTGAAGGGCTTGGCCTCAAGCCCTTGACAGGACCAGCTAAATACACAAAACCATCGACTCACAACCCATTGGACTCCAAGCATAAGGCCAATCTCTTCCATAAAACCACAAATGGAATCAACGATTCACTTGGTATTCCATGAGTAGCTATGACTGAAATTGATTCGAGAAAGACAAACCCTAACAATGAATATCGGAGACAATAGCTGGAAGGAGGAGAAACCCTACCCTGGTGGAGTTGGCACTACCGATGATAGAATCGGAGAGAGTGCCGTTGGGAGAATCCTGAGTGCCGTAGTCTTCGTAGGAGCAGAGAATATCGTCGGAAGCGAAATCGAAGCCTTTTGAACCCGGGCTGTTTGCCCGACCCGACGAACCTGATGCCATCCAGAGCCAAGAAGGGAAAACAGAAGATATCGTCGCCGAGGATCGCTAGGAGATGGAGATGCAAAGGGAGAGAGGAGAGCGGAGGACGTTATCTCGATTGCACCGACCGACGCAGAGGTATTTCTATAAGATGATGAGAAGGCCGTGGAAGAAGATGAGAGCAATCTTACTCAACACTTCATCCAACTCTTAAAAAGAAAAAATATCATAACACAATAAATTTTTTAAAAATTATATTAATATTAGCTATTTACTTTACACACACCCCGCGTCGGGGTGTGCGTCTCTTTTATTTTTATTTTTTTGCCCTTTTTACCCCTAAAGGTTGTATATAGCCATTTTCTATATCATAGAAACGGCTATATACAGCCGCGTAATCTTTTTTAACTGTATACAGACGTGTAGTTCATTTGGAACACAAAAAAAAAAACAGAGCAGCGCGATAGGGCGACGGATGGCAATCGGCGAGGAGAAGAAAAATCCGACGAGAGCCGATAATTAAGGCTCGATTCAAGTGAGGTAAAACTTCTATTCACTCTGTAGTTGCCCGATCTTTGAATTTCAAGTTTGATTTTGTGTTGGATTAATACTTGGGGGTTTAGGGTTTTGATTTCAATTGAGGATTTTGATTTCGATTAGGGCAGCTCAAATATAAAATTAGGGCGGACCCGATGACTGGTCCGGTGGCCGATGCCCGATGACCGGTGGCTGCCCCGATTGTCCTACGACCGCTGAGTGTGTCGTTTTACTTATTTTTATATGATTTTATATGAAAAGTGATAAAAAAAAAAATAAAACATCAATGATTTCGAAGTGTTTGATATTGATGGATGTTC
>JAOWBR010181152.1:0-10697 GCA_028571145.1 Dionaea muscipula
GAAAACCACAGGAGGAGGAGAGCAAAATCACTATCAATGAGTTCAGAGAATTACAATCACTCAAGATCACTCTAAACTCTCAAAATCACCCAAGAGAGACTCAAAAATCGACTTCTCTTCAAATCCTAAACATTAGGATGCAATATATAAAAATTTCAAAAGATAGGAAAAATCCGGTGGCAGATTAAAAGATCCATGGACATCCGGTCCTATTTCAGCAACCATCTATGACCATCACGGACATCCGTACGCATGTTCGAGCCATTCTTCGAAAAATCCTCACCTCAGCGGACGTCTATGTGAACTTCAAAAGCGAGTCGATGAGAATTTTGAGCCACAAACTCAAAAGAAAGAATTAGGAGATCGAAGGAATCCTTGTACGGAACCCTTGTCCATATATAGGAATTGACATTGGGAGGGTAGTAGCTAGGAACCTTCAAACCAACATAACCTCACTTAGAGAGTACTATCTAGGTACATTGGGAGGGTAGGAACCTTCAACCAACATAACCTCACTTAGACTATTTGTACAAGTTTATGTTTTTTTTTTTATGTCATAATATATACGTGTTTGTTGACTCATACCTATTAGTTTATACTTTTGAGTTAATATATTATGAGTCCTTGTCCGACACATAACTGTATAATTACCATTTGATTGTGTGCCAAAGGTCTAAGTTTAAGCTATCTTTGTTTTTTTTCTTAACAAGTGGTATCACCGCCAATAGTTCAGTTGGACCCATGCAATATTTGACACAAAGTCTGAGCATGTGGCATCGATGTGGGAGGATTTGAGTTTTTGTTTCTAACATCGAACGTGAAACTTGCGACGGTTCGCTTCACCTCATCCCTAAACCGCAAATAAAATATATTTCTTCGTCCCTGTACGTTTCTTGGTTTAGAGAACTTTCTTATTTTTAAAACCTCAAAGGTAACCGGTATTTTATATATAGTTATATAACTACTATTTGGTTGCGAGTCAAAAGGTCCAAATTAAGTCGAACTTTCTTATATTCTCTCTCCCTAGTCCCTACCTTATCAACCAACAAAATCTACAAAACTACAACTGATCATAAATCCATCGTTTTGCCACCTTGTAACACCATTTTTGTATCCCATTTTTAACACCAAATGGAAACCTTCTTCTCCACATTTCAATATTTCTCATCTTCCGGATTCATCCCCTTCTGATTTTCCTTTCCTCGATCGTTTTTCCTCTCATTTTCGATATCGATCCTTTTCTTAATTTGTCTCGAATCATGGGCTGCACAACCTCGAGGATGATATTTGGCAGAGCTGATGCTTGCAGAATTTTGCCAGATACCTCCTCCTCTCATTCAGACGATGATAAGAGTACTCATCAACAACGCCACGCCCCAAATGATCAAGGCCGAGATCATAGCGATAAACATGTTTATTGTGTAAACGATGTTTGCTACTTAACATCCATCCAAACTAAGGTAGAGGAAATGAATTCAAAGGAGGGATCATTGATCCCAAATCATGATGTTGATGATGTGCAAAAATTGAGCTCCTGCAAGGATGAATATGATGGAGGCAGATCATGTTCTCATATTCAAGAGATAATTAGTACATGTCCTCTCCGTTCTTCACCGAGCTTCGACGTCTACGTCAAACAACCAACAAAATCAAAATATTCTACCGGCGACACAAACAAGATTGACGGTATGCATATAATCTTTGCATCCATGAGATTAAAATGACATGCATAATGTTTAGGTATATTCATTACCTAATTAATTGCTTGAAAGAACTATATCTATGTATAATTAACTTGTGTAATATATATATACTAGGAGTAACGCTTGCCAACACTCCACTTCCTTCAATCAGTTGAAAGTAATTGGGTAGTGGGTAGGGTCAATACTAGAATGAATAGTAGGTTGATTTGAGAATATATATGATTTAAGAATATATGTTAATATCCCTTTGGAAAAATAATGAAAAAATAAAAATAAAAATCATAAAATGATAAAAGTTTAAAATTATATTAATATTAATCTTATTTTCATCGCCTCAACAAATTTAAAAATTTGACTATAATATTATATAATTTTATTAAATATAATATTAAAATTAAAAATATTAATATTACCTCCACCCCAACATCACTTTACTATCAATTATCAATTATCAATTATCAATGAGGTGAGCTTAAAAGTTATTCATTTATAAATGGAATTCTATGGCTAAAATTAATGCTTCCCAGACATTTTTAGGGAGACTTTTTCAAACCTAAAATCACAGTTGTCCCAAGTTCATAGCACTATCAACTACACCCAATGAGGTCAATTATCCTTTCGAATTTTAAGAAAGTTAAACGCTATTGGTAGAGATAGAACTCAATCAGGCTTATATTAAAGCTACATATGCCCCCAACCACCAATGTGTGATTGAACTATCACAGTTTGTCTTCATCACCTTATTTTGTAACTTTCGTTCAGACTTCGTCTCAACAGATTTATTTCTTACATATTTGATCTGATTTTTTTTTTCCCCCTGACTAAACACTAAGTTTGAATTCCCTAAAATCTACGTCGTATTCTCTTTCTAAGTCCTAAAATTTAATCTGTCATTTTTCCTCCTTGTGTTTGGAACAATAATACATTTGTATATAGGTCGCAGCCATGTCCTGAAAATGGAGCATGAGCAGCTGGATCATAAAGATACCATGGCATCTTCAGATCATATGGTGATGATGGCCAAGAAGTTACAAGCTCCACAATCAACTGATCTCCCTTTTCATTCAAATCAAGTACTTTTCTTCCCTGTTGATTTCTTTTTCTAAATTTGTATTTTGTTTGATGTAGTTAATTGCAAAGAGATTATATATCTATATATAATATAATATATGGACCACCGCAAGGCGCAAATGAACATCGGTGTAAACCTCCCATTTTTACCAATTTCTCGATTGATTTGTAATTATCTGAGCCATTGAATGTGTTCAAAACGTATTTTTAAGGATCCTCTCAAAATATAAGACAAAACAATGATCAGAAAGACTTAATCCGATCAGTACTTTTTATGAAACTGTTGGATAAATATTTATAAAAAACATTTCCGATCATTGTTTCGTTTGATATTTTGGGAGGTTCCTTAAAAATACGTTTTGAACACATTCAATAGTTTATATAATCAGAAATCGGACGAAAAATGGGAGATCTGCACGAAATATTATGTGTGGACGTCCACTTTTAAAGTTTTATATATATGTCCAATTACTACAAGTTTAAGTTAAGCATATGCATTGGCATATTTCTTTTCATGGCAGGTACCATTGGAAAAATCCTGGATGAACACGAAGCTCATAGCTAAGCTAATTGGGAGAGTTCTGGCAGTACACAAAAAGGGATCTGGTCATTCGATCAATAACTTATGCACAGCCTCAGACGGTTGCAGACCTTACAAGGACTCCCCTTCAAATTCCGGTAGACCGATGAGATCTACCGGGAAGATCGAAATGTGAACCATAGCGATAACATTTCCTTGTTCTATACATGCAACAAATCTTAACGTAAATGTAACTTTAGAACTCAAGAATATGTGTCTAATTAACATATATATACACCGGTATCAATGAACAATTTATGTTGTCAATTGACATATTCTCCAAAATCTATACACGTATTGATCTCTACACATGAAAGCTAGGAAAAGTAGATGATGGAGAGGATAGAAGAGAAGAGAGAAAATGAAATGACTATATTTTATTATGAGCTCAACTTGAAACAATACAATTCTAATCCTTATATAGAAGACTGAAAACCCTAATACAATTATTAATCCTAACACCCTCCCTCAACTATATTCTTGGATACAAACATAATGGTTGGAAAAAGCATATAAATCTTCAGAACAAGTCAAAGATAGTAGGCAGCAACATCTTATCCCATGCTCAACTCTTGTCTAGCAGCTTCCAATGCCCAATCAGACACTTAAATCATGTCACCAAAAGCCCAAATTCTCATGACCAATATCATCACCATTACCATTCAAATCGGATTATCTCCAAGAATTTTAATGATTAAAACTTTAATGATTAGAATAAACCAAACTTAATTCAACCAAACCAAACCAAACTTCAACAACAAAAAAACAAACTTCAACAATAAACCAACCAACCAACTCATCAAAAACCAAGGGAGAAATTGGAGTGGACGATGAGAGTGTCGGCGAAGATTTCGAGATCTGATGGACCTCAATCAAAATGAGCTCCTCTCGTGGTGATCGTTGCAACAATTAACCAACCAATAACTCAACAATTAACCAAACATGACTCAACAACAACTAGAACCAAACCAACTCAATCAATTAGAAGCCACAAACGGCTCGGATTTTGTATTGACATCGCAACGAAAGAGCTCAAGAATAGTTAGATCTGAAGAAAGTGGTAGATAAGAATGGTTAGATCTAAAGAAAGTGGTAGACAACTTCTGACATATATAGAGAGGAAACCTGAGGAGCATTTCCTTGGCTTCTTGTGGCGATGTTCTCTATGTCACAAGCAATAATGAAGATAGTAGGAAATTCATATCCGTTTCCATTTGTGTGGCTAGCATAAGAATCAGATTTCCAGATCTGATGGACAACTAAGGAACCACCATGAATCGAGCACCTCCGATCTGGAATCGATCTCTAAACACCATAAATAAACCAGAATCAAGCAAAACATGATCTGAATCAAGCAAAACATCTAACACAATTGGATTCGTCTTGGACAGATCTGAATAGGAACGTCACCGAATCGACAAACAGTTCACCAAACTTGAAGCCCTGGCTTCGACCAAAATAGAGAGATGAACTCGAGAAAAAACTAGATCTAAAATCACATTTGGAGCTCGAATGGAGAGATGAACTCGAGAAAACTATATCTGAAATAACATTTGGAGCTCGTGAATCGACCGTTTCTCCAGCATGCCATAGACAATGAACTGTTGAGCCTCTGCCTGCCCTCTTGTTGCCTCCATTGCCGCCGTTCTTCTCTTTCTCATTCCGGATCCAAAATCGTTGTAGGCGGCTTCGAGAAATTAGGGATTGGAATTGCAGAACAAAAGCTTGAGATTGAGATAATTTTGAGGATGAATAGGAATATTAGGGATATTATCAATTGAAAAACAGCAAAATCAATCACTCTGATACCATGAAAGCTAGGAAAAGTAGATGATGGAGAGGATAGAGGAAAAGAGAAAAAAATGAAATGACTACATTTTATTATGAGCTCAACTTGAAACAGTATAATTCTAGTCTTTATACATAAGGCTGAAAACCCTAAGGGCCTGTTTGATTTGTGGTTATAGAATGTAGGATAGTATTATATATCCAATATTATTATTATCATGTGTTTGATTTGCAAAATGTGGTCGGATATAATATCCGATGGACTCCATATCCAGCTAAAATGCCGGATAACCAATACCACAACCCCCCCCCCCCTTATTTAGTATCCAACAACACCATCTTCATCTTCCTCAGGACCTCAACCTCCATGGCCGACTGCCGACAGCAACCACCACCATCTCCATCCTTCCTCACCTCTGCGTCTCACCACTCAACAACCCAACATTGGGTATGATTTGGAGCTTGCCCAGATTTAGAGTGTGGGTTTGGGCCAAGTTCTTCGATTTCTCTTTGATTCGGTGGTGGTGGTAGTGCTTAAGTTCGGCAGTTCTTCATCTGTGTTTGATTATGAACAGTGGTGGTGCTCGAGTGATTCTTCATTCTTCATCTCCATCGGTGGTGGTGCTCGAGTAATTCTTCATCAGGGTGGTGGCTGACAGTGGTGTGTTTTGATGCGAATCCGATCAGCTTGTGGGTGATATGGAGTAGTCCAACTTGGGGGACTTTGGGTTCGAGTTTGGTTCGATATGATCGACTTGTTTGTGGGCGTGTTTTCATGTTGATCGACCTTTCCGAAGCTTGCTCGAGGAGCATAGAGACTTCTTGGATGTTCGTAGCAGATCCGTGCTTAACAACCGGTCGAATCGACTTGGACAACAACCAAGCACGACCACACGGCCTCGCCGTGTCTCTCAGCACAGCCGTGCTCGAGCTCAAGCAACGTGATGTTACAAACAGAGGAAAGCACAGGCTATTCACTCAAGTCGTGCCCCATGGCACACCCGTGCCACGACTTGCGTGTGAGATGTATTTTTAAGTGCAATACACGACCGTGTTTGTGTACGACACGCCCGTGTCAGGCGCTCTTATCACAGACGTGTTTTGATTTTCGGACTTTTTTATTTCGTGATTATTTTCTTATTTGAGTTTATCTATTTAAACTCATTTGAGAACCCTATTGTAATCAGACATTGATGAAATTGAGTTTATTCTGGTAAGAGTGGAATCTCTTCTCCAGTTCCTTCGTGAACGAAGAATCTCAACGGAGCGTTCCTCCATCGAGATCCACTTGACTTATTATTCGGCCTTCCGCATTCGAGTGTGGCATCTATAATTCCTACGTTCGCTTCTTCGTGGTTTCGGTTCACGGTCTTTACCTCTAGTTCGAGTCACAATCGGGGTTTTCGGGTAATGGATCCACTAGGTTTGAGCCAAAAGATCCTTGGCGTCATCGATTTCGGTTCGGGTTTCACCGCAGGTTGTCGGGGTTCGACCAGATTTGTATCAGTTGGTATCAGAGCCAATTCGGTATAGAACCTTTATCCCTTTCTATCTATCTTTTCTTATTAGTGTCATTTGATTTCTTTCATTCATGCTGTTTGATTCGTTCGTTGTTGTCGTCACTAAATTGTTTGTTTAGGGTTTCTTGATTTTCTGTAGAGTCATCAAAAAAAAAAAAAAAAATTGATCTTTGATTATTTGGATTTGTGTCGTCGTCTTCGTCGTCGTAAAAAAAAGTCTAGGGATCTTGAATCATTCTTGAATTCCTACATACGAAAAAATTTTCAGATCTAGTTTTCCATCGTGTCGTCCGACGTCGAGTCTTTTCTAAAAAAAAAATTCAAATAAAAGAGACAGTCCACTAAGCCCTAGAAAAAAAATCGAGCCTTTGAGATTTGTTACGTAGGATTTGTCGAGTGGCTGGGTTTGTTTTTTAGATTTACATGGGTTTTGAGTACTATTTCTAGACTTAGTTGTTTTTGGGATCTACACGAGGCCAATAAAAAAAAAAATTGAAACTTTGGCAAAACTCACGTAAGTAAGAAAAAAAAACCTAGAAGAGGAAGCAAAAGCATAAAAAAAATCAGCACAATTGTAAAAGGCGACAGAAGAATTGAAAAAAAACGGGAATGGATTGTGTTCAAAAAAAGGGGAATGGATTGAGTTCAAAAAAACAAAAAGAGCATCGTCCAATATTTGCGTAAAATTTTTTGACGTTTATTGTGAAATATTTCATTGGTGTCCAGAACAAAAAGAGACAAGGGTGTAAAATTCGCGGACCATAAAACAATTTATTAGACTCGACTTTAGCATCCTTTGTTGTGTTCTAGCGTTCTTGATTGAGTCCATTTTTATTGTCTGCAGTCTCTTGCTAAATTTATGTCGTGTTATCTGTCATCCTTTGAGCCTTGTTCGTTTCTATTGCTTCCATGCTCATTGATTAGTCCTTGATCCGTCGTTGTGAATTATTTTCTTTGAGTCTTTCGTTCTAAAGGATTGTTCGAGAGAATTCCTGAGTGAAAAAATGCAAGAGTGTGCGAGATCATAAGAGAGTAAAAGCCGTTGAGTGATAAACATATGAGTGAAACATATTTTGTGAGGATTTAAATTTTAAATTTAAATGGTAGAAAAACGGAACAACCAGTTGAATGAAGGGTTTCAGGGAGAAATGGATGCCTTGTTTGGCAAAATAAGGAAATTGATTAGGGAGGTAGATGACAGGAGAGAAAAGAAAGAGCGAGAAATGGATATTGATATTATGCCTTTTTTAGGTGTCCAACGAGAGAATTTGTTCTATACACGCTGTCAAGTAAAGTACAAGGTGCTCAGTATGATAATTGATGGTGGGGCCTACATAAATATAGCTAGCTCGACAATGGTGAAGAAATTAGGATTGCCCACATTAGATCACCCTAAACCTTATCAGTTGGATGAAAATGGAGTGATAAGAGTGAGAAAACAGGTGTCTATTCCATTTTGAATTGGTATATATAAGGATATAGTGGTTTATGATGTGGTGCCCATGCATATGGGACATTTGTTGTTGGGGTGTCCATGGCGGATTGCTCGTCGGGTGAAGCATGATAAGAGTGCTAATTAATAAATACTCTTTGACGTTTAATAGTCGTCTAGTCATTCTTAAGCCGATGGCTCCTGAGAAAGTCTGTAAAGATCAGTTGATTTTGAAAGAGTAGTATGAAAAGGAAAAGAATGAGAACGAAAAATTGGAGAGGAAAGAAGGAGAAAAAGAAAGGATTGAGAAAGGAGAGATGAAAAAAGAAAATCAAGAGGAAAATAAAGATGTGCAAGATACCGAGGCAAAATTGAGAGAAAAGGTATTAATATGCTCGGTCAATGAGGTAAAACCAGAGGGTGAAAAAATAGAGAGATGGGTGAAGAGGAAAAAGTGAAAGTTGAGGAGGGGGATTTATTATTAAATTCTAACAATCCCAACCTTGCTTTGTTCAGTTGTGATATTTCTTGTCAGCGGGCATGTGAAGAAGAACTTCGGAATGATTTGGTAAGTGGAGGAGTTAATACCTATGCACCTATGGTTCTACCGACACCTAAGGAGGTTGAGGTAAATCTGTTACGTGTTAGTTTTCCACTTGGTAATGATGCTATGGTAAGTGATCGTCGATCTATCTCCATGTTAGATGACATTCTTCTTGATATGCATGACTTATATCTGTTTTCGAGGACTGAATTTAAAGCTGGCAATGTGTCGGATTATGCGTTTAATTCGAAACCCGATTTATTTAGGTTGTCATTAAATGATCCATTTTACGTTGATATGTCTCCAATCTAAGTTTTTAATGGTGTGTCGGCTACCCTAATTGATATAAATGTTGGATATGGTGTCGCGCGGGAACATACTTGCTTTTCATTATCTTTTCAATTTATTAATGCTCAAGTTCTTGTGTTGTTTCTCGTCATTAGGGGTGGTTATACTATTTTAGTGACTGGTCAAGATGTTTTCTGTCTAACATTTGATGTGCATCTATTTGTTTAGGTTCGCTTGGTTTTTGACCCTGGAGGACGTGGTGTTAGTTTGTCTATTTAAATTTCTTGTTTTGTCGTATTTAAATTTGTTTCCTTTAGGGTTAGTTTCTTCCCGTCCTGTTTCGTCGCTTTCGGGTCGTTTTCCTGTCATCTGGTCGTTTGCTTTTCGTTGGTCGGTTGCATTTTAGTATCGTGTTTGGAGTTGCGCTGTTGACATCATATATTTCTTTCTCCTAATTCGTGTCTGTGTTTTTCAGGTGTTTTCCTACAATTGAGGACAAATGCTTTTCAAGATGATGGGAATGATGCGAATCCGATTGGCTCGTGGGTGATATGGAGCGGTCCAACTCGGGTTTATGTGGGTTCAAGTTTGGATCGACATGATCGGCTTGCTCGTGGGCGTGTTTTCATGTTGATCGACCTTTCCGAAGCTTGCCCGAGGAGCATAGAGACTTCTTGGATGTTTGTAGCAGAGCCGTGCTCAACAATGGGTCGAATCGGCTTGGACAACAGCCAAGCACGACCACACGGCCTCGCCATGTCTCTCAGCACAGCCGTGCTCGAGCTCAAGCAACGTGATGTTCCAAACAGAGGAAAGCATGGGCTGTTTACTCAAGTCATGCTACATGGCACGCCCGTGCCACGACTAGCCTACGAGACGTGTTTTTAAGTGCAAGACACGACCGTGTTTGTGTACGACACACCCGTGTCGAGCGTTCTTATCACAAACGCGTTTTGATTTTCAGACTTTTTTATTTCGTGATTATTTCCTTGTTTGAGTTTATCTATTTAAACTCATTTGAGAACCCTATTGTAATCAGACATGGATGATATTGAGTTTATTCCAGTGAGAGTGAAATCTCTTCTTCAGTTCCTTCATGAACGAAGGATCTCAACGGAGTGTTCCTCCGTCGAGATCCACTTGACTTATCATTCAACCTTCCACATCCGAGTGTGGCGTCTATATTTTCTGCGCTCACTTCCTCGTGGTTGTCGTTGTGTCACGGTCTTTACCTCTAGTTCGCATCACAATCAGGGTGGTCGGGTAATGGATTTACCAGGTTTGAGCCGAAAGATCCTTGGCATTATCGATTCCGGTTCGGGTTCCACCGCAGGTCGTCGGAGTTCGGCCAGATTCGTATCAGGTTTGATTTTGTCACACCCCACCTCGGGTGGACCAGCGTACGACCCGTGAACCCCTACCACGACCCGCACAAGCCTAAAACCCAATGGTCCAAAACAGTCCACTAAAATCAATCATGTAAAAGGGGTCTAAAACTGGACCGAAACACAAGAGAAGTCTACCAATAAACATCAGAGTAAAATCATGGGTGGACTAAGGCAACTGCCAAAAAGTCTAAACAATCAACCAAGCTGAAAGGTAGACTAAATCTCAAATGAAATCAACATGCGGAAACTATAAATCAATATCTCAAATAAAGTCTACTAAATGAACAATAAAACATCTGATAAATCCCTAAGAGGCCGCGAGTCCGTCTCCCCGCCGCATCCTCCTAGCTCTCAATCACTTACCTGCAAAACCGTTCAATTGG